>PVKM010016826.1:0-26479 GCA_004027735.1 Carollia perspicillata
AGAAAAGGAAGTGAAGAGAGATGCAGCAACCATACCTAATTAGTAAATGAGCTGGAATGAGAGCCCAGGCCTCCTTTCTCTCTGCCCACTGCCGTTGAGGGGCATGGCTGAGTTTTCTGCGTAGAGAAGGAAAACCAAAATAGAGGTCAAGTCACAAGAGACTCATCACCCTAATACCCCCACCCCTGCACCCAGTGCCCATTCTTTTTTGCTCTAATAAATGCTTAGACTCTGCATCTTGGTATGGCCACATGACTAAGTCCTGAAAATGAAAAGTAAATAAAAATATAGTTTGTTATTTCTGGTTTGTCTTCTCCAAAGCAATGGAGCGGGCCCTTCTTCTCCCTTCCCTTCATTCTGCTGCCTGTAATGCAGACCTATGACTGGTGCTGTAGCAGCTGTTAGGTCAGGGCCATGGAAGTGGACGCATCAAGCTGGAGAGAATTGAGAAGATGCCATAGCAGCCTTGCATTGCCTCTGCAGACTGTGAGAGTGTGTGTGTAAGGGGGAGAGATCTTTGTCTTAAATATGAAATGAAATTACCCTTATTTTGGTATTCTGTCACACACAGCCAAACTTCTCCAACTAAATTTCTAAGATTAATGTGATTTTAAAAGGATTTAACTTGAATGGGCTCATTTTTAATTTGTCTTTTAATTCTTAACTAACATTTAATATCTCCTGTTCTGCAATATATTTCGCCCAGTTCAAGTCCTACCTCTCATTTTGTATTATTCATCATCTACAATCCACTTTCACTTAATAACATGATTTTATATTAAATATTTAGCACTTCCTAAGTATATCTTGACTTCCCCAATAGTTGTAATCTCCTTGAGACTAAGGTTCAACCATTTCTTAGAATCACTTATAGTTTATATCTAACTCAATATTGACAACACATAAGCCTTTTAGTAATTACTAAGAGAATTGTATTAAGTGTATTATTGATATGTGTTATCAACATAAGTTACTTATAGTAGTTAAAAGCTGCAACATATGTGTATATATATACATACACATGAGTGTATGAGTGTATGAGGAGTGTATAGCTCACAAAGTTGTGAGGCAGGTCATTGTGTTGATGAACAAACATGGGGTTTGGCTACCTGCTATCACCCACAAGCAAGTTCCAAGACAAGGGTTGGTAGGGAAGGAAAGACATCTTTATTAAAAGGTTGCACAATTTGGGAGGACAGGAGGTTCCCTGGCTACAGTTCATCTCCTCTGGAAAACCCAGACAAAGGCCATCTCTTCCTGAAAAGACTAAAACCCAAAAACAGTACCTAGAAATCCCACTCTATCTTTATCTGCCCTTTGGAGCCTAAGGCTATTAAACTGTATGGCTTCAGGCTTCTTCCTGAGATCTGCATGTAGGAATGGCACTGCCATTGCCCTGTGGCTTCCAGGACCTAGCTGATCCTGCAGACCCTCCATCCTGCACATCCACACCAGTGGGTCCCAGAGGAAGAGAGCATTTCTCCCTTCCCTTTGTTTAAATTCTCCTGGCCCAAACTCTGTGGCTCTGGGAGGGTCCAGATCCTCAACCAATCTAGTTTTTTTCCCAGTCTGGACTAACAGGACAGCACATCCCTCTGCCACTATGTTGACCTTTATGGTAAACATGCTGCTGTGTCCCTAGTCCCATCTTCAGTTAGGGACCAGAAAGAGGTAGAAGGGCTTTTCCCTTTGCCAATCATTCTTGCTATGCTCCCACATGCTCCATGCAAGGCTTCCTCCTGCCATGTCTTTGCCTGGGGGTGGAGAAATCTGTTATCACGTGTAACACACTGCCTCGGGCATTTCCTGCAGCCCCTACCTCACTTGGGGCACTTGGGGGCATCATTAGTATCCCTGTTTTGAATTAAAGAAGGAAAACAGAATCAAAGAAGTTTAGAACCTGCACAGTAACCTCCTTAGAATGTTCATTCTGGAAGAGATAGAACTAGAACAAACCCTGGCCTTCAGAACACACATGGACTACCCACTGTACCCTGTTGCCCTAAATTCACAAATAACTTTATGCTCCCCATTCAGTGTGGCATACCTTAGATAGTGTCCCTGCCATTGAAATCATTAATATGATATTCCTTCATAGTAGCAAATAATTATCCCTTTCCATTGTTCTGTTCTATTCTCAGCTACATCCTTGAGGATAGTGGCAGAAGTGGTTTAGCTGTACGCAGCAAGCCTGCTTCCACTCCTTTAGTGAGGAGTTGTCACTAGAAGGTGATGACCAGCTTCTCTCCCTATCTGAGATGCCATCTAGCCAGCAGGGTTCCATTTCTCAGCATCACATAATCAGGGACGGGGGTGGCAGGAGGGGGACCCAAATGGTTTCCTGCACCTCACAGTGGACCTAAGTGCCAATTAGTGAATATTTAAATAGTCATAGAATATAAATCTGTACGGCTTGACAACTTCCCAGAAACTTGCTGCCATCTCCCAACCTAATTACAGCCTTAAATATCGTTACCATTAAAAACTCATAATTTCATTTTCCCTTATAGTGATAGTATTAGATAATGAATGCTAAGACAGAAGTAGTCCCAGGGGAAAAAATAATTCAAAAATACTCTTGTATACTCTGAATCTTTGATCTGATGTACAGCTGCACCAGATCTACCTTGCAATTCGATATATTCTCAACACTTTTTAAAATTTTTGTTTTTCAGGTCTCAATTTGCAACTCTGATCTTTCATTATCTACAGTAGTATTTTCTTCCATTTCCTACCTTGTTGTGAGCCTACTCATCTTAATACCAATTTAAAGTTAATCATAACAGCTGCTTCTAATCTCAAAAGCAAACATTCTTCCCGTCTTTTTGCATGACTATCCACTCAGGGAGTGGGAGAAGACAGATGGAATATGCAAGTTAATCTCAGATAATGAGGTAATTTTGTGGAGTGCATACATTTTCAAAAAATTAATGACATTTATTATCTTTCAGGTGAGTGTGAGTACTTGGAGAGAAAGTCATAGAGTTGAAGCACACATACATAGAATGCGTAACTGGGAACTTTTCTCTTTCAGGAGTAGCCTATGACAGTATTACAAAGAACATAAAACAAGCTCCATATGTTCATTATAGTAATAGGGAAGTTATCTGAAACCCAGAAAGGTGAGTCAATTCTGTGATGTCAACAAGGACAGGTAGAAATTGCATGATGATATCCCAAATTCTGCTAAGCTGGAGCTACTCCTCATTATCCTGAAGGCTTAATTTCTTTGGGAGTAGAGTGAAAAGGTATGACAGCATTGAATTTCCTGTAACACATACAGAATAGCTGCCTGTAGTGGTTTTCAGATTCCTCTCTAGTGCCTAGCCAGTGTTGGAAAGTGGTGCATCTCGCAGTGGGATTTGGTGGCGTACCATAATAAACAACTGCCAAATCCCAGTAACTTAACCCAAAGACTTTCTCACTTGTTACAGTACAGTGAAGGTTGGGAGGGTTGATCAGCTCTACCATTGTTTGGAGACCCAAGTTCCTTTGATCTAATGTCCTTACCATCCCCCAAGGTCCACAGACCTCTACTGGAGGTTTTGCACTTGGAAAAGGATGGAGAACATGGACGATTTCACAGAAGGTTTTGAAGGCTAGATCCATACATAGGTACTTGTTTCCACATGCCCAATTGCCAGATCTTAGTCATGAAGCACACCTGACTGTAAGGGAGGGTGGAAAATGTGATCTACATGTGAGCCCAGGAGGAAAAGGAAAGAGTTTTGGTGAACGGCCAGCCAGAATAATTATAACTGATAAAGGAGTCAGGACAGAGAAAAAGGTGAGGATGAATAAGCCAGAGTTGGGAGGAGATGAGATAGAAGGTTTGGTAGAGATACTGCCTTTGAACAGGAGGGAGAAAAACTCATCTGAGACTAGAGAAAAACAATGTAAGTGTTAATGAGCACTAGTAGAGGACCATACAACTACATTTCATTCTAATCTCCAGGGGAACTCATGAGACAGACAGTAGGCCCAAAAGCAAGATCACCACATAAAGTGCCAAGAAAGCAGGAAGGGATGAATGTCAAGCATTGGCTGACTCTCTAAGGCAGTGTGCTCTGGGAGCCTCTGTGTCCTCTGGGAAGAGGGCTAACGTTTTCTTGGCACAAAGTCATCTTATGCCTGAGGAGCTGCCAATCATCCCCATGTGGCACCTATTTCTAATTCAGCCATGCAGAAGAGGCACGTTTCCCTAAATTCACACAAAGGTACCATATGGGTTAATAGTGGCCGCACTCAAGGCTAGAGATGACTTGCAGTAGACGACAGCAGCTGTATGGGAAGTGCTGCTGTGCCTCACCAGTGTGGCGGTCTGGGCGTGGTCTGGAAGGGACACTGGAGAAGTGTTCTCAGGTCCCCAGAGCTGGATCCTTGCATTATAGCTTCGCCATTTTATTTAAAATTACTCTTTATTCCAGTATTTTAAATAGACAATGGAACATTTCTTTCATGCCCTGCAGATTTAAAGACATTGGAAGGAGGCTATTCTTAAAAACTTACCTTTATTGCTAGCTACTGCTGAGAGCTTATAGCTACACGGATTTTGTTTGTTGTGGAAAATCGTCAGTGCTGGAAGCAAAGCAAGGTGGATCTAACTTTACCCCTAGCCAATTAGACGACCAAGAGGGTTGCTTCACATCTTTCACCCTGCATTGTCTCAGCTGTAAGATGCGCTCATTTTGTTAGTACTGACGGTATTACATGATGACCAATTTCCCCTTCAGTTCTGACATTTATAGATTTTAAGATATGTAGTGAGCATAATCTAGATTCTAGGAAATGTAGCAAGGACAATATTTTAAACAAATGTATTTTCATACAAAAATTTAGGAAACCCAGAAATACATAACCTTGCATATGTTATTTTTGCATGAAAAAAAACCAGACTACTTATTTGGAATGCAAACAAGTTTTACAAAATATCTTTGTACAACTTTTGTGAAGCACTCAGTAGCACTGTTATAAAGCAGATAAATAGTGAAGTGATGACATAAAATTAAATGCATTTTTATATGTGTATAGGCCAGTGCTTATCCCATAGTAAACACAATATAGGTATTTATTATTGTTATCACTATTACTATTTTTAACACTTTTCCCTCATTGGGAGAAATATCAAGTAAACAGTCAACTGCAATAAAAAAATTTTCCAAAACCGAGATTGAATTTTAGTGGAGTTTGTACTGTGTTTTTAGATCCTTTTATTCTGGTGTAGCTTTGGCCTCCTACAGGGACACTTGTAAGCCTTTACTGAAATATTTTTCTTCGTAAAAACCAGTTAGAATAAAAAAGAATATTAAAATTGTACAGATTTTCCAGTAGATTTGTCTCTTTATGTTTTGGGTCATATAATATATTGCATTCTGTTGTTTTATTAAAATGTGCTTTAAGTCCTTGAGTTTCTGCATTGGTCACCTTTGTCTCTCTCTTCTTACTCCTAACAGCAGTCTTAAGCCTTCACAACTTAAACACATTGTTAAACATTTTATTCCTCATTATATTGTTACTGGTGATGTTCGCTCTCAGTTCTTGACTTTAGCAAAGAAAAAATGCAGAGCCAAGAACTCTACCACAAGAGGAAGTTTATTTAGCATGCAAAGAGAAAGTACACTTGAAGAAAAGATTCGAGTGGGCCTCTCAGAGAGCTGCCTTGGCCTTTTAGAAAGAAAGTCACAGAGGCAGAAGAAGTGAGCCAGCTGGGCCGCAAGGACTCAGGAAACAAGCTGCAGAGGCAAGAGGAGGGCCTGTGGAGACAGGTTCAGGGGGTTAACCCGGGATGAGCTATTACTGCCTGCTGCTACCCTGGTTGCAGTTCTCATGGGGACATTTAAAGTTTAAGAGGAAGAAAGCAAAGATACATGTCTGATGAAAGATGGCTCAGGTGTGCAAGAGAGAGAGAGACAGAGCACGTGTACACAGTGGGTCCTTTGTTTTAAGGGTTTTTACCTATTTTCTAAAGGCAGAAATTGTAGGAGAGGGTCTCAATAGAATATTCATTAGCTTTCCGGGTGTGTTTTAATATGCCGTTTCATCATAATGAGAGTATAGGGTCAAGGTCATGGTCTCTACTGATTTATTGGTATCAGGGCAGAAGTCATCGGTCAATGTGCCTGGTACTAACATCAATCCTAGTGACGCTTTATCTGGTTTAAGCTTTTGTAGGCCTGGTGCTGAAACACAACTGAGGCCTAGTGTTATCTCTAGTTTGATGAAAACTCTGTCTCTGTGGTCAACAGACCTGAGGTTTTGTTCCTAAGATTATTTGATGCTGATTAGAACCTCACCATCCTGAGGGTTTAGTGCTTACAGGAGCAGTTGTGCAAGGAAGAGGGAGGCAGGTGAGTCAGGATGCTGAGTGATGCCAGTTTCAATCAGCTCTCTCTCTGTTTCCTAGCTTCTTACTATCCTGCCTCAATATGAGCAATACATGTCAAATATTTATTGCTTCATCATTATTAAGATATTTATCTCTATATGAATATAATATATATAAATATAATACATAAAAGAGAAGAATTTTTAAGATACCCTAGTAAGGTTTTTAAAAGACTTCAAGAATAACTAAATCCCAAACAAAACTTAGATCTTAGCATTAAACCTCCTCCTATCAGAAGAGCAAATGAAGGCAGTATTTGCGTTCTGAATTAGAATGGTAGTAGGCTTAAAGGTGAGTGAATAATAACCATATCTACTTGACATAACCACATGGACTGTGACATAATTAAACTCAAGATAATAAAATGTTAGAATTAGAACAAACTAAGAAATAAAAAAGTAAGAAACCTTTCTTATAAAAAGAAAGGAAATTGAGACTTATAGCATAAATGACTGCCTGAAGACAGTACTGGCATTTACTGGCAAAACTTGGATTGAGGGGACCCTTGACTGCCAGTCCCTCTATATTATACGCTTCTAAGAAAACATGCAGAATCCAATGACTGCACTCTACGCCCAGCTTCACCTAACAGTGAGACCTGGCAACACTCAAGGACCCTTCTGGGCCCTCACCCTCATCTGTAAGCTGGTAAGCCTGAACCAGACAAGAGCTTAGATCTTTTTCAGCCCTAAACTACTCTGAATCCTTGCCATGGTTCATTTTTCTTAGTAACATAAATGAGATCCTTTTCTCAGGCACAATTTAAACTTACAATTTTGGAATTATAACTATGGATATGAGGCTCTTAATCATCAAGATGTTTTTTTTTTTTCTAAACACTTTAGCTGATGCAATTTTCAGAAATTCAGAAAACAAATTTTGCAATCACTCTTCCTAATGATTGAAAAGTAGGTAAAAGAACAGATAAGAGATGCGTAATTATATGGTCCACTTAGTCAACAAGTGCACAGGCACAAAAGTTTAAAAATGGGGCATCGATCAGGCATTTTAACTTTACTCATGACTCACCTATTATGGATTTTCTTCCATGGGATCTATGTTTATTAGGAGCATGATCTCTGGTCATGGCCTTGATTCTAATTCTGAGCTTTTCACCTGCAAATGATGTGATGTTGAGCAAGTGATGTCTCTAAATCTTAGTTTTCTCATGTGAAATGGGAATAAGAGTAGTATTTACCTCAGGGTGGTTAAGGAAATAAATGGTAATAATGTGTATCAACATTTAGTATCATACTTGTCATGTAGTAAACACTTAAGAAATGTCTTTTCTGGGTAGTTAATTCCCATCCTGTACGGGTTGTTAAATAAGTTAAACATTTCCCCCATCTATAATGAAGAGTGATGGGGAAGAAAGACAACATCGCCAAGTAGAGAAACACCTGGCCTGGTGCCAGTTCACTGAGGGAGTGCTCGGTAGGTAGTGGCTAAATGAATCAATGGTTAGATGGCCAGATAACAGTCCAGGACAACGGGAAGCATTGTTGCAAAACCAATACTCCTGTAGGATCCAATACCATGCATTCATCTGCCTAATGTCTTCACCCTTAATATACAAACTCTTAGTTTTCTTTTTTCCCTCCCCATTCAATTATAGAGCTTGTGTTAATAAAAATGAATATATGAAATGAGAAAATAGAATATTTCATAAATTTACATTTCATATTTGATTTTACTACTAGTCCATAAAAGTCATAGTAGATCTTTCACAAAACATTTTTGCATATATGCCTGAAGATTACTTTAAGCCTATCCTTTGTTTTTCTTCACTAAAATATAAGACTATAGTGCTAGTAATATCTTTTGAATTACTTGCCAAAGTAATTATACCCTTAGTACACTGTGTTCTTTCAAAGTATTTTTTTACATGATTTGACATTTGGTCACCATAAAAAAGATCATGCAACTCATTATATAACTTCCATTCAAGTATCATATATGATATAGGGCAAGGAAACACAAGGTAAGGGGCATGGGCCTACCTTCTGAGTCGTCTATCATAAAATAGATGGCACAATAATGACATAATGTGCTAAGTGATGTAGAAATCCAAATTTGTATCATAGACTTATATTTCAACTGCATGAACTCTGCCAAGACAATGCATAAAACACTCCTATGTGTAAGGTTCAGTTTTCAAAGTCACAGTTTCTATCTGATCTATTTGAGAAATCTCAGGGAAATATTAGGAGGTGGAGAAGCCATTGGAGCAGACAGCTATTGAGTGTATTGCTCCCCAGTTCTGTGCCAAGGCATCGCACTCGGGGAATTTTGCATGTATTACTTGCATAAGTCTCACCACAGTCTCATAAACTGAGTGTTCTTACCTCTCTGAGTTCAGAAGCAACTTTCCCCTATGTCATACAATGCATCACAAGCTGAGAAAGAACCTCAAAGCCCCTACTGTTTCTACTCTACACTTGTCTAGGATAAAGTAAAATTCAATCTTTCATGGGCATTTTCTTCTTACCAGTGTATAGCTCAACTGTTTGTCACTGAATTACCACATCTGGAGCTATTTCATCTTTTTTGCTTACATTTTACTTTTATACACTATAATAAGAAAGCTGTGCTCCAGAAAGAAACACAGGCTTTTATTCACATATAAAAATAGGCTAACAGCAATAACAGGGATGACTGTGACATGGGAAGAAAAGCAAGTGATATTGCCAAATCTATATTAGGAGTTACAGTGTTCATCAGAAAAGAACTTAAGCATGTCACATTGTGAAATACCATCTGATAGAAGGTACAGTGTGGTGCTACAATGGATTCTCTTTGCCATATGGTGTGTTGATACATCCTATTTCCTTGCAAGAAGAATGCTCTAAGGAAGAATGCTTAGAGCAAGGGGAATGCTCTAAGGATGAAAGGAGAAAGGAATCCTGCAAAAGTGTATTGAATAATCATACGAGTCCAGATGCATTTTGACTGTGGCACCATGCACAGTGACACCACAAAGATGACGAAGTACCGGACTCTTTGCCTGTTGCACCATTCTCCAGCTACTGACATCAGCCAAGTGAAGTATTTCAACAGGATGGACTCCCCCAGGATTGTTCCATGGATCTCAGGGACAGTGTAAAAGGGACCAAAGGCAAGTGCCACTCATTTCTGAATTGTTGCTTTTATAATTATATCAAAATAAAGGGATGAATAATTAAAAGAAAGTTAAAATATAAAAATAAGGTCTCTCCACATGGAAGGATTCAGGATTCAGCAATATTATCAAGGATATATTTAAATACAGAATTATGGAACATTCACCAGCTCAGAGGTTAGATAAAAAGAATAATGATCTAATCATAATTCTTAAAATTTAGCACAAATGATGCATTGGAAAAGAAGCAGCTAAGCCTTCTTTAGTGAGAACTGAAACAAACTCTTATTTTTATTTATTTAAAAATGCTCTACTTAATTATTTAACTATAGTGCACAATAGTGCAATGTACAGTTGTTTTTTGGAAACAATTATTTTCAAGCATGCAAGCTGAACTATTAAAAATGTAATATAAAGGTACCATGGGGAGATTAAAGTAACATAAGGACGTCTTTTCAGAATCTTTCATAAATTCTACTCCTTTAAAATATTTTCTTTATTTCAATAAAAAATGTTTTTATTTTAACTGAAACTGTTTAAACTCAAGAATCTCACTGATTTATTAAAGTCCAGAGCTGAGACAGTGTGAGAATACTCACCAGAGCTTCGCAGAAACACACAGTGAGTGAGCAGACTGGCTGCCCTTCATCTTCCCTCGTCAGTGGTGCCCTTACCTGGGAAATCGGCCTTCTCTGCAACCGCAATGAGTAATGAACATTATAGGTGTGCATTTCTTTTCAGGGTGCCATTTAGATATCATTGTTCTCTTGTGGGAAAACTGATTTACTCCTTCTATGTCCAAGGCTTTTATAGGTAATATTGTGCCTCTTTTATAGGTGAAGGCTAGGGAAGTGAAAAGGCTTGGAGAATGGAGGAAATGTGCCCTTGGGTCAGGCCAGAGCCCGTTTATGATTTCTGAGCCCGTACCTCAAAATTAGCCACTTGGCTACACATTATAGATCACTCTACATGGTAAAATAATAATATAGACCTAGTGTCAGAATTACTAATAATACAAGGCAGGTATCTACATAACACACTCACTTCTTTTACAAAATAATTCTGTTCATAGTATACCACAGTTAATTGTACAGTGTATTCGGAGATAGATTATGCGATCAAAGACATTTTAACTTAAACACCGTATTTGGTATATTTGTATGAATCACAAACACTGACCAACAAGTAGTCCTTGTTGCCAGGAATTGCACCTTTTCTAATCAAAAGTTATGGATATTTTTACCTTCTCAACAAAAAGCATAGCACCTTAATGGAAAGCAATAAACACTAGGCTACAGGATGGAAGTTTTTCTACCTGATTGAAATTTTATGTTTTCTGTATTATTTAAATCTTAATTGTTTTACTCCAAAAGTTTCTATAAAACATAAAATATTATATCTTAGATTTCAAGACCAGTACAGGGAAACCTGTGTCCTGTCACTGATTATCAAGGTGACCTTGGATGACACTCCCTCCCACAGTCCACAGCTGCCTGTCATTTTTCTTCGGTAGCTGTGTAGAAGACAAAGACACATGTTGTTGGCCTTTTTACTGTTTATTTTTTAGGGAGAGGGGAAGGAAGGGAGAAAGAGAGAGAGAGACAAAAATGTGAGAAACATCAATCAGCCACATCTCCTGCACCCCGATGGGATGAACCTGCAACCCAGGATGTGCCCTGACCAGGAATCAAACTGGTGACCTTTTGCTTTGTGGGAAGACACCCAACCCACTGAGCCATGTCAGCCAGGGCACGTGTCGGTTTCTTTAGCCCACCCAACACCAATGAACAGTGTAGACTTTTCTGTTGTACCTAAACAGACATCACTGGCTTGACTGGAAACCAAGAAGAGTTTTGTAGTCAAATTTCATCCGTAGACAACCAAACCTATTTGCTGCTGTCCCTTTTGCTATAGTTTTGTATTCAGTCTAAATCTTTTTCTGACTACAAGGTTGCACCTACATTTAATTACTTTGCTCATTCAAGGAAAGGTGTTCCATCTGTGTTCCATCACTTTTTAATAATGATTGTGTTTCCTTCTTCAGAATATAAACCTTTTTCTCTGGCCATGTTGACTTAACAAAGTCATTTTAGAATCCAAGTCAAGTCAAGAGAAAGTATACTGAGCCCTGGTTAAAGTCACAGTGCTCATTAATTTTTAAAATATTTTTACATCTTATCTCTGAAGGAGAATGAAGATAATGCATAGTACTATGAGAAAGTCTTAAGTTATCCGGAAAAAAAATCTGCTTTTAAAGCTCATTTTGAAATGAAAAGAAAAATCAAGGTCTATACCTGATTCATAGAACTTTGAAGCCAATTGTGATTTTTGCAACAATTTAATCCAGTCTACTACATGAAATTCATAAGGTTTGGTGAAGTTACTAATAGGGCTTTGCTTATTGGGCCACATAACTAATTAATGTCATTGCTGGAACTAGACTCCACATTTTTACTGGCTGAACCAAGTGTGCTTAGGTGTGGATGGAGTGTGAGTTAGGACTCGTGGAGGAAAGAAGGGTGGGCATTTCTATTCTGAAGTTCTAAGCGACTCTCGTCTTTTCCAGAGCAGTGCCAGTGGCCAACTGAGCCTTCTTAGAGTAGGAAGGAAATTGAGTTTAAATACAACCAAAATTGGTCTGTCCTGGCAACATGCTTTTCAATAGTATGTTGAATTTTGAATTCAGATGTTTGAATTTTGGACCACGGACCACTCTCTGAATCACCTGAGGTACTGATTAAAGATGGAGATTCTGGGGCCTCATGCAGTCTTATTGAATCAGAATCTCTGGGAAATGACCCAGAGAATTGACGTTTTAACAAGCTGTTTAGTGATTTCTGTGAACACAGCTTTGAAAAAGCGCTTGTGAAGAAGCTGAATCTTCATACACACACACACACACACACACACACACACACGAGCAAATCCATGTGTGAGAATTAAGATGGATAGTATTCAAATTTCTGTCAGTTTTGCATATGATGGACACTTTGTCTCCTCACTAATCCCACAATCTTCAGGCCTTCCCTTGCAAATGAGACTGGAAAAGCTCTGCCGGCCCAGCCCTGGAGGCCCAGGTGCACCTGCTGATTTTAGGGACTGGGATGTCGCCCTTGTATCGTGGTCAGCCCCAGGCCAGGACAACAGACTCCCAGGTTACAATATAGACAAGATATGGGTTTGTGCACATTTAAGGGTCTAATTATCAAAAAGCGGACCTGCTTTGGCGACTTACAAAGCAAGGAAGCCAGAATGATGGTAGGGCTGCAGGTGTGGGGGCTGCAGCCACCTCACTGCATTCTTGCTAGGAGGCAGGGAAGTGGGGTGTGAGAAAGGAAGCAGACTTAACAGAGGAAAAATGGAGCTTGCCTGAAATCCCATACTTTTTTCTTCTTTTGAATTTATAAGGCATTTTGTAGCAGAAAGACTTCTTTCCTACACACTCTTCCGAATAATCAGAGGGAATATACCTGGTGTGTCAGAATACAAATACAACCCCTTTCATTCCCCTCCCAGTTATCTCATGTACCCTGAGTCCATAACGTACAAGGCAAGCAATTGAATGATCTTCCCCTTCCTCAGTAGGATATTAATATATGGGGGGGGGGGTTAAACTGAAGAAAGTGCGACTATATTGAATTGATATTAGGACAGGGGCTTAAGTAGTTAGGAAGCTGTATTTTAAAAGATAGAAATATAAGAAATAGAATTAATTAGCAAGACTGTAGGTATTAGTACTTGATTATTTTTCAAATAGCGTTCAAATGAATGTAACCCTTTGATTTAAGTGCAGAAGTTGTTTTTTATTATGCATAGAATTTTTATTTGGTTTCGATAATTCAAGGCCATCTCCAGGATACATTATGCTTTCTGTATCCTTGAAACAAAGGGATCATTCTTGAAGTTTTGTATTTTAAACACAGTGAAATGATAGTGACAGTCATGAGTAAATTGATTTTTGGAAAAAGATCTGCTCTCATTGTGTATGTTTCTTTGTAATGTTTTAAATAATGCTGTGTTTTTAATGCTTCATGCATTTATAACTTATTTGCTTCCAAGGTATTGTAATGAATAATAATGAGTGCTATACTTTTAATGTAACAGAGAAATTATATTAACTAAAGAGGTGTTTTGGATACTCTCAGTGGTATATTTAGTTTTGGGCTTACAGTTTTAAAAAAAGTAATGCCAAAAAAATTACATCCTTGTATTCGAAACCATGTTTTGTAGATTTTTCTTTAGTCCTTTAATTATTTAGAGAGACTGTGATAGTGATACAAAAACAAGGGCTGCACTTCCTAGTGAGCCTGGGAAATGTGGCTATTCAGTCTCCTTCTTGGAGACGCACAGTGAGCACACATTAAAAGCCAAAGACTTAAGGACATCCTACAATTTAAAAGAAACCTGTTCAATTTTGAATCTTAGTTCAATTGTTACGCAAATTTAGTTTCATAGCCACAGACATTTTTACTTTTCATACATAACAACATCCTCCACAATGCTTTCTTTTAAAACTATTTTAGAAACTCTTAAGTTATATAATTCTCATCCTATTGAAAAGCAGCCTTCTACTGAGTATTCCTTCAAGATATGAATTTCTCAGTTATTACATTGTACAAGAAATTCACCACCGAGGAAAAGAGACTTTTAAAGGGGACATTAAATAATACAGCAGATAAGAACTATAAGAGAAAATGCAGAAGAATTATTTGTACAATCGTTTCTTGTATATGCTCTCAATGAATCTGCATTAAATTATAATTATATATGGATAATTCTATAGTGGGGGTATCACGTGCCATTCTGATGTGCACCTTTCTAGTCACATAACTTGGTACAAGACTGGAGCTCGGGCCATCCAGGAACCAGATTTCCCTGAACTCTCTTTATTAAAGATAACTTCTGGCAGTCAGAGGTTTTGTAGGCCTGAGGAGAGCAGATACATTGCATGCTTTGAGTGGTCTGCGTTCTGATTGAAGGGCAACAGCACCGAAGGCAGGACTGAAACTTAATTTCACCCAGAACACCTTGTGCAGAGCTGCATAGCAAGTCTCCTCTAGAAGCACATGTCTCTGATCAGGTACCTAGGTTAGGGTTCAGTTACCACCCCACGGCTCCAAATGCTGAGCAAGATTTTTCAACCTGAACTTTTCAGAGATCAAGAGCAACTAGCCATTCCAATCAACCATGAGAATTTCACTGCGACTCCTGTGGCACTTTACAATTTAACCAAGTTTTCTTTTGAGCGTATCTGCCAGCATGAGTAAGCCAAAACATACAACCCAACCAAGTGAAAATAATAGACCTCCTCGGCAAGTAATTCAGACATTTGAAATTTTATACAGTTACAGTTATGAATGTAGTAGGAGGCAAGGAAAAAGACAAGGAGAAAAATCCAGAATCATAGTAGAACTTAAACAACTTTTTAAAGACACAAACAAAAAGATGGCATAACCTAGTTGTCTCAGAACCACAAATAAATAAAATAAAAGGTCGTATACTGATGCAACCCCCCAAAAGTATGGGATCTAAGTCTTATTATGTTATTATAAGTCAATAATTAACGTAAAAGTAAAAGAAATATTTTCTATAGACAGCCAATATAGTAAAACCAAATTGTAAGTAAGAAACAATAATGATGATGAACATAAATGCAATTAGTAGAAACAAAAGTAAAGGGGAATACAGAATAATTAAAATAAAGGTCATTTATTTACATTATTAATAAGTATAGGCAATTAGTATAATGTTCTTTTCTTCTCTAAATGTCTGCTAGCTAGTAAATTCCTTTACTTCAATAACAGTCCATGAAAATATAAAAATGCTATTGTTTAGAAATATTTCTAAATAAGTGACTTAGCTATGTCTATTCAATTTTTTTTAATTAGAAGGCATTAATCCATTTTCAATTTTTAGTTTCTGACAAATTCAACTTATGGAAGATTCTTCCAGAAAATTTCAGATTTGGAGTACTTCCTCTCTTAGTTCATTAAGGATTAACTATTCCAGTATATTAAACTTGCCACAAACTGTAAGTATATAAAATGAAATGAATCCTTCTCATTACAGTCATGTCTCACCAACCAAACAAGAGTTGAGATTCATTAATATTTAATCTGCCTGTCTATGTGCTTGAATATCTGGTACACGTCCATCGACTTAGGTCTCAACCTCCACTTTGCACAGAGGGCTTCACTTAGCTGGGGCTGGATTTTCTGTTGTTAATACTGCCCTTGATGTGATTGTCTGATAGGTAGCATAGCTCAGTTTACAGCAAAGGCGTTCGTGTATTTCAGTCCTAAGGTCACAGCCTTGCTGCCTAAGGCAATCCTCCAGTGACTTTTGAACAGACCCAGCTGGTTGATGAAGGATGCTTGTGTATGGATGCCTTAGGTTAAAGGGAAGGAACATTGCTAGTTGCCTGTTAATTAGAAATAATGAGGGAAAGGAAATTAAACACTGCTGCCTCCTTGCCCCGATTCAAAGAGACATTGATCAATTGAAGCTTCTGAATGTTCCCTCTAAAATTATCTCAAGTCCTTAATGATGCTTGCTCCAGTTCCTGCTCCCAAGAGTTTCTCTCACATTTGTAGTTTCTGCCGTGTCCAAAGGTGATCAATGACTCAAAAAGATGTGCTGAGATAAGGCAGGTGGAAGGTGAGATGATTTACCCTGAAAGTAAATTCACAAGAAAAAGACAATCTTCTTAAACGAAGAAAATATAATATTCATATTTTACATAAATATACTTTGGGTGTCACTTGATTATTCCAAGAAACTGCTTTGGGTCTCTGTTGAGTGGATTGAAACATAAAAGTTATAAACTTTAAAAAACTATTTAGAATATTATTGAATTTTGTTTGACACCAAAGATGACAGCAAATGTGATTAATTGCCACTCATAATTGCAGTTTCATTCCAGTGGTTATTGCTTGTCAGTATCAATTAATAGCTCAACCAAAACCTCATTCATTCCAGAATATTAAAGAATGATGGCTTGTGGGAATTATGCTAAACTAGCACTTTCAATTAGATTTTGGATTTTATAGGGTGTGAATAATAAATAGTTTATGAGTTTATAATAGTAAGTAGCAATGAGTTATTGTTGAATGGTAATTACTATCATTATGTGTGTTTATCTGGAGAATTGTAATCAGTATTGTCTTCATGTTTAAAAATAGACTATTGCACTTAATTTTTCTCTTAATGTATAGTTTCTGAAGTTCATTATATAAGGGAGTGGGCTTCAAAATAATCGGTCCCAATAATCTGGCAGAAGGGTAGTGATCATGACTGTGGCTTGTTCAGGAGGAACAGATTGAAGGTAAACAACCTGACAAGGTGCAATTCAAGAGTCAAACTTCTGTGCGTTCAATAAGTAGTCAGAACTCTAAGTTCAAGTTTCCTTTTTTATTGTATAAATAATTGGCCATATGAGTTTATAAAAACAAGGATACATAAAAGAGCAGCAAAATGGAATGTAGTACAACTTCCTACTTGAAAGGATTGAACTGTGAATTTCATTTTACTTCCAGAATCTTTTTAAATTTTCTTCTAAAATTATTTTGAATTTTCACAGAATTAAAATTTCTATCAATCCTCAGAATATGAGAGAAATGCTAGAAATTTCAAATTTGAGTCCATAAAATATAAGAATAGCACGTAGTATCTTCAAAAAGTAGATTGCAGAGAATTCAGCAATCCAGTCCTAAATTTAAAATTCAGAACTAAAATGTAATAAAATTGCTAATCCAGAATATTCAGAACAGATTGAAGCCAACTAAATGTAGTTCCAATTTTTTTGTCTTAGCATTACTCAACAAATAGCATTCAACTGAAAATAAAGCAAAAGGAGGGGCTATATGATCAAATGAAGCGAATGTTGAAAGGAAGTCTGGTTATTTGGGGAACGCGAAGATTTTCCCAGTTCATTGAGTTGACTCAAATAAGGATGTGGCAATTGTACATCAACATGATTAAAAAAGAATTGACTAGACTAAGTCACAGACTTCAGTTTCAATCTATCTAGTTTTCATCAACTTGCCTTCATCAACTTGATTCAATTGCTCAAATTATTTCAAAATTTTGTCTGCACTCAAATTATGTTATATTTTATGTTACTGTTTCTTCATTAGTGAGTTGAGTACCTTCGTCAGTGTCATTGTCAATGCAGTAAATGTGGAGAACATAAAATGAGATTAGGAATGAATGTGAAGCAGGGTGACTGGAGTGGAAGAACAGGACTGTCATCTCTCTTCTTCCAGATAAATTTCTTCCGCACGTGCTGCTGGGGATGCCATTCACCATTCTGGCAACACATGCCTCATGTTGAAAACTCTCTGTCAGAGAATAGTTTGTTATGGGCTGTCAAACAAAGTCTCCCCTAGTAACCTGTGCTATGCATTTGTTTTTGAAGCATAAGAGCAGAATTTATGACAGAGTGCTTCTTGAATTAGGATTCCTATTCTCACCCCCTCTCCACTTACTAGCTCTGTAACTTAAAGAAAGCGACTTTACTTTCTTTGCCTTGGTTTTTTCATCTGTGAAATGGGAATGACAGTAACTATCTCATAGCCCTGTTTTGAGGATTATGTGTACAAGTAAATGCATAGAAGAGTACCTGCACATAGGAAGGGCTAAATTAAAGTTGCCATTATATTATTGCCTTTGTTTTTTTTTAATATCAAAGATCGGATTGTCAAATGCTAACTGTGCAATCTCAGCTTACGTCTGAACATGGACTCTCTCAGAACACTGATAAACCCTTGCTAATTTTAGCCAATCATTCCCTGTCAATTTGCTCTGGGACCCTGATGCTGTTTTACAGAGTTTAGCTATGTGAGATCTGCAGATATGACAGGTTCGCCTTTACATTTTTATACAAGTCACTCATAATGATGTTCAGCAAGACATGACCGAGGACAGAGATTCTGGCACATCAACAGGGGCCTCCTTGCCAGGGTGAAAGTGATCCACTAATCTCCCTGTGTTCTCTCTTTCTCCTTCCTTCTCTCACACTGTTTTTACAGTGTTTCAACCAGCTTAGCATCTGCATAGCCAGGTTATCGTTCAATTCACACTTCTCTATCTTATGTGTGACAGGTATTGTGGAATGACTTCAGAAATACATTTTTATAAAAACAACAGTGCCTTTCTCCAAATCACCACTTAATTGAATTTTAATATAGGCAGTCTGTAGGTTTACTCAATTATCTCGCTCATTGCAGAATACCTACAGCTGTGTCTTCCACATACAAAGAACAAAGGGAGGTGAACCAATGCAATAGTCATTGTCAGTTTATCGTTATTATAACTTGATTGCCATGGCTTCCCAACTGTTTCAAAAACAAGAGTTCACATCTTAATTTCTGGGACACACGTAAGTACATCTTTGTTTTGTAGTTGTCCATTTGACTCTACATAATTATTTTCTAAATAATTCTATACTTTTAATAAACCCCATAAATGAAAATAATTCTTGCTGCCCCTGCATAATGGTATTTACCCTTAAGTTTCATATCACACAGGTTGTAATGAGAAACTGCTGGAGAGAACATCAATAAGCAAAAAATCCTACCTCTCATCTTCCCGTCGACCATTATGTTAGGTGCCCTGGACCGCCAGGCTTGTACTCAGGGACTTCTCTCCTGTCCTTGTGTTCTCTCCCCTTCCTTCTCTCCGCATTAAACAAGACTTGATCATATCAACAGCTTATGAGACTGATGATGCTTTGTTGTCAGTGAATATGAAATCTTAATAACTTCAAAGGGCAATTATGAAATCTCCATCTGTGTCTTTGTATAACATGCAATACTTTCACCAACTTCTGTACCCTACTTTCTCTACAACAATGTTTAATAACTGTCTGGTACCAGAATAACTTACATCATGGGATGATGGTTAAGTCCAAACTAAGAGACTAGAATTCAAAACTTTATACTAATAAGTATCTCAGTTACATTGAAAAAGTTCCTTCTTGGTGTCTCAGGATACTTCCATTTATAAAATGGAAAGACGAGAATACATTAATAATGGTGTACTGAGGGGGGCCAGAGCTTGTCACCATAGAATTTGCCTTTTGGGATATTGATTATTTTAAGCTGGTTATTTTACGGAACAAAAGACTGAAAAAACCTTTAATCCTCCACCTTTAGCTGCCTAAAGGAATTTGGCTAGAAAAACCTGCTTCAAGAAGGAAGCCTTCGCATTGTCACGTCAGCTTACTCACCCTAGCTTATGTGAGTTTAGTGTGGCAGAAAAGAGGACCCAAGCAAGTCTGTTTGATAGATTCCCCTCTGTGCCCCATTGTTTCTGGTGGCCCAGCAAGAATATGTTTGCCACGCACGCATGTTTGCTCTTTCTCATCTGTCTGTGAATTGCCTACTTCCCATCTGAAATCCCAGACCCTTTCTCCCCCTCTTTGAGTCAGAGTGACATGTAATCCTCGATGGCCCCATGTGCCCTCCGGTCTCATGTTCTTACAGAACCCTGATTTGTACATGCAGACATGACAAATTTGGTCATTTTTCTCTATTAATTTGTTTCATGGTAATTTGGTTATTAGTCTAGCCAGAAGAACTTAGAACACTGGGCAGAAAATTATTGTTTCTAACCCAATAGTATCAATTAATTACAAACAAACACCTTTATTATTATTTTTTGATCTCAGTATCTGTATAAAGTGGCAGAACAATATGCTGAAGCTTAAAAATGATGTAGCAGTAAGGCACTGTTTTTAATTAATCAAATCATACGCAGTAATTGATCACTTAATTTGTGCTTCATGATGTCTTCCAGAATGAATATGAGGGGGGACGCCCCCCAAAATGGAATTATCTTATGGAGGGCAGGACGTTTATAGTATAGGCTTCCCCAGCTAGGCCCGTGTTCTAGGATCCCATCTGCATCACTGGACCAGCTGGCCTTGTTGTGAGAGGCAATGTTCATTTTCAATGAAGTTTTTTGAAGACTCTTTCCACAGGTTTGCCCATTTCTTGATGGGTGATTTGTGAGTATAGCACTCTGAGTGTTCAGCAGTTTTTGATCAGAAATTGCATGACCTTCATGCCCCACCCTCCCTGTTTACCCAGTCTTGCCCCGAGTGACTTTTCTTGTTTCCCTCGATGAAAAAAGTCCTTAAAGGGAAACATTTTGCTAATGTGGAAGAGATGAAACAAAAAACAGCAGAAGCACTAAAAGGCATCAAAATTGACAAGTTCAAAAACTGTTCTGAGCAGTGAAAAAAGTCTTGAAAGGCGTGGTGTCTCAAATGGAAAGTACTTTGAAGGTGATTGAATTTAAACATGTAAGAATAAATAGCACAATTTTTTATAAATAACTTCCAGGGTTTTGGGGGGCCCCCATATGTTTTTTTTTTCCTGACTCACCTGTACCTCTTTAAGCTCAAACACATTTCTGATTTATATACAGGGGTCTGGCAGAAGTAATGCCTGTTTAAGCGTGGTTGGTAGGGTACGGTGAATGTCTCACGTGAGATGGACAGCAATTTGAACATTTCACCTAAAATGTCACCTAAAATGTGTGCTTGAGTGTGATATTCTTATGTTACAGAATTACATGCTTATGATTTTGTAATACAAATGGGCATTATTTGTGCTGGACCCTGTATAACATGGCAGTGTCTTTCTTATGGGACATGACTTTAGGGATTACTAACATTGAGATGAATTTCCTACAGGTCTTAGAATGTTTTGAAAATATCAAGCAGAATGCTAAATTTACTTCATATAAGAGCATTTTTAATCCATAAAATTAACTTGGAATCCCTATAGTAATTTACTGGAAAATGTTAAAGAAGTCAAGCAAAATGTTTCCCAGTGAACAACAAACATGATCTGCCCCTATGGCCTCTGCAGTACTTACCTTTTCAAATTGTTCTTTAAAAATGAGTGGATTAAAAATGCTGCTTAATGAAGCAATCAAAATATTTTCTTTATCTCACATAATTCTATTCAGAGGTTTATTATTATTTATCACAAACCTTAAGTCACAGAAATGCCAGTGAATGCATTTTTTATTTTCACGAGCGCTCAGCATTATATTGGCAGGTGAACAGTCACTCCTGTTTGCTTATAAAGCACAACACAGAGCTGTGGGTGGGGCCGTGCAGATATCACCTAGTTTAGCTGCTGGGCAAGAAGTGCCTACCCAGATTATCTCAGTGGGATCAGAGGAAAAATCGCCTAATTGCAGAAGGGAAGACTTGGTTAATGAAAAGTTCTAAGTCTGTCCAAGCACAAATCAAAATGCAACAGCGTCACTAGGTTGTATCCACACCATGAGCTCCCCAGACCCACGTTCCCTCCATTAGCATTACTTCTCTGATGGCAAACTGGGTTTTAAAATGCCTCTGGAATGATGTATTCGGCCAGGGTTTTCCCTATTTACATCAATATATTCAAACGAAATTTCCTTGTGGTTATTGCGGGGTGGGGGAGCAGAGAAAAAGCTCACCTTTGAACATCAAGCACAGGTATTTCAGCTTCTGTAATAAGTGTGTTTTCTCCAGAGAATGGAGCAACTGAAATCAGACGTTCTAATAAGAGCTCTCTTACAATCATAACAGGTGTCCTGATAGAGCTGAAGAAACAAAACAGCCTTTTTTTTTCTCATTTCAACATGCTGCAGGGAAGTCCCAGAAGTTGAAAATTAGCGATGCTATGGAAGTTAACAAGTAGTACTGAGAGTCATGGGGACATTTGGAGGGCAAATATGCTGTTTTTTACTTGCAAAACTCTGATATTCAAACCACAGGACAGGATGTGTATAATAGGCAACCTAATAATATAGTGGGAATCAGTTCCCTTCAGCAGAAAGAGAGGAACTTACAAAAGGACCAGATGGTGCTAAGTTTGTAGTAACGGGGCAAAGCACTAAATAGTCTTTGACAGAGCGTGCCCCCAGACAGAATGGCAGTGGCGGGGCTTAAATCATTCTTTGCCTTGCTCACTGACTTTCTTTGCCTACTAATAAGTCTTCAGAGAATATATTTAGTTTGCAGCCTGACTTTGCCTTTCTTTGTTAATGTTACATGTCCTATGCTGAATTTGTTTAACCCTGTGACCCCAATTTTGGTTTCAGGACCCTCTTTTCAATCCTTTCCTCTTTTAAAATGCAATTTTATAGAAAGCAAATATTATGCTTGACTATTCTCTTTTTAAATTTTGCATAATAACCAGGAAAACCTAGAGAAGAGAGTGATTCTCAGCCTTAACTGCACAACCGAATTAGTTGGGGAATTTTATTTTCCTTTAAATATTGATGCTCTATCTCCACCCCAGAACAATTAAATTTCTAGAAATATCTAGACTACTCTCTAGTCTAAGCAGTCTGGACGGAGGTAATGTTTTCAAAGTGTCTTCAAGGATGTTGCTGTTCACTACGCATCAATAACCTCTAGGTTAAAGGCCTCAAGAAGAGAAAGCTTTGACACAGGCTGTAGTAGCTGGCCACTCGGTGCACTGCTGAGAAAAGAAGGAATGTAGCCAAACTGGAAGCTATTCTTCCCTGCTGCTGCACTACCTAGGGCTGATTTTGCCACAGTGCTTACTCTTTTTTAAAAAATATATATAATTATGGATTTCTTTGTCTCACTCTCCCACAGTAAAAGGGTAGAGGTTAGATTTTAATTTATTTGTCTTGCAAGTTCCTACCTTTACAAAATACATTCTTGAAAGCCAACCTCTAAAGGACAGAGGTTAGGTTTTTAAAATTATATTTATGTATTTAATTTTTGTTCAAGTTTTTGCTTTTATAGGTGATTGACAGTGATTGAAAAATAGTGGAGTTCAGTATTTTTTAAACTAAACTGAAGCTGTTGAAAAATGGCAAATTAGACCAGTGCTTCACAAATTTTAAACATTCGTGCATCTTTGTAACAATTTTGTGAACACAGTGTTGAGTAAAATAAAGATATTTTGATGTAGTTCCTCAAAGTGTATTGCATCGTCCTCTGCAGCCAGACAAATCCCAGTGTAAGCCAAAAATGGGCTCATGAAAGGGTAACTTTTAAAGTAAGTTTCCGCTTTTACGTAGATTAAGTCGGACACTGAGATTTATAATCCTCTGAGATGATGAAATTGAAGTTAAAATGTTTTTTTTTAAAGATTTTATTTATTTATTTTTAGAGAGAAAGGAAGGGAAGGAGAAAGAGAGGGAGAGAAGCATCAATGTGTGGTTGCCTTTCACATGTCCCCCCGCAACTGGGGATCTGGCCCGCAACCCAGGCACGTGCCCTGACTGGGAATCGAACTGGTGACCCTTTCGTTCCCAGCCTGCGCTCAATCCACTGAGCTACACCAGCCAGGGCTAAAATGTTTTTAAAAAACATACTTTGCTGTAGTTCTTCTAAAATAAAACCCATTCTTAAAACAAAAGTAGCCCAGTAATCTAACAGTCTTCTTCTCTGACTTCTCTTGTCTAACTGGGCATTTAACTGATCCATTCTTTTCTTCTCTCGGTATCAGGAACGAAGGCCAAATTTCACCCCTCCCCATTATTACACCATTCCTCAGCTTTGGGGCCTCGAAGAGAAAGTCATTTTAGCCCCAGTGAGAAACTGTGTCTAACTTCACAAGGAGACCGAAGGTCCCGCATCCTCCCCACCCAGCCATTCTGTAGAAATGCAAACTGCTCTTTGCTGGGCCTATCTCTACATCACTGTATTAATAAGCTTTTGCAAATTACATTGCTCTTCAGTTGTGCTGGTTTCATTTCAACTAATGAAAAAATTACTGCCTAACATCCAGTGCGGGGGGTGGAGAGAGGTTGGACTTTGTTCATGAAATCTCTGCAGTCTTGTTTGCAGGACACACTCACGGTCACTGAGGAAGGTACAGCGAGAGGCCTACCAGGAACCCTCTAGTGGGCAGTGATGGGAGGGGGAGGAAGTGGCTGCAGGAGAGTGAAGAGGGAGGTTTGTGGAGACACTGATGTATGTAGTTCACTGCAGTTTCTGTTATTATAGACCTGACTTTAAAATTGGGGTGGGGAATCTGAGTGATCTTGTAAACCTTGTGCTATAAACTGTACTCTCCCCCTCCATTCACCCCATTCTAAGCTCCGTACAAGAAATACTACTGGTATATTCTGTTTTTTCCAAAACATTTCATCCTAATAAGCTCTTAAAATTATGTAGTCATATTCCAATTTGATCCATCTTTAAGGTTTTCATTCCTACAGAGTAAAGGATCATTTGTTGTCAATCAATAGCGTTGAGTGAATGCCAGCCTCGTGGGAATATTTTAAAACCCGTTTCTGTCCAAAACATGTTTATATTTACCTATGAAGACTTATGTATTAGTGCATAATCTCAATATAACATATTATATGCTATAGTAGAGGTATGTACAAAATGTTTAAGGGCATTTATACCTTAGAAATGCCAGAATAAATTGCTAATAATCATTAGATTTATACTTCTTCAACTGGGTGCCCTATTATTAATTTAGCCAACAATTTATAATCATTCTCTTATTTTGCTCCTGAGATTTTTAACTCATTGGAAAATATACTTGCCTTGAATACAACTGAAGCAGACTAAATACCTCTGCTGGATTGTCAGTTTAAAACATTTCTTGTGTAGATACATTGGATACCATTAGATTTCATAGTTCTTGTGAACCAAACATGTTCTGATTTCAGCCCTGCCAAGCCTCCTGCACCATTCATGCAATTACATCAAGTGAAACTCATGAATCACAAAGTAATGACAAAGAACTGTATTGCAAGACCAACATAATATCCATTAAATCAGAAGATTAATTTCAGGAACACAGGCTTTTGAAGAACCATAAAGGGGTTTGTAAACTGTTTAAGGAGCCACACTCTCAATATTTTCAGAAGGTAACTACCCTTCCTATTTATGTATCTGTCTGTTGGGAGTCCTGCGGGTCCTGCAAATTAGAGTGCCCAGAAATGATTTCTTAGGTCTGCATTATGTCTGGGCTTGTTAATGACCACTGGACTCAATGTGCTTTCTCCTCTGTGTACATGTGGTGTTGAGATACAGCAGGACTCCCTTTCTTCTACGGGTTATCAGCAGCTTGCAGGGTGGCAGAGCTAAGACAGAGGGAGAGTTCTTCTCCAGTGAACTGATTTAAATGAAAGGAAAACCAAGTCCATGTTCTTTGGTCCATTTCCCAGATTATAGAAACTGACTATCTCATTGGTGATTAAAACAGCAGCTGTTAATGTCTTGGAGCTGGTGGACCAGCTTAATTATCTTGCAATCTGGCTAGATTCCTCTGCTTTTAGCTAACATGGGGATTTCACTCTCTCTAAACTTACCCCAAGCAAAAAAAATTTCAAATGGTACTGAAAAGTGAATGTTGTTGCCTGCCGTGGGTTTACAGACATGCTATGCTCTCTTTTCCGTCATGGCAAGCGTTGTGCAGCCGGCTCTATGGTTAGCACCGTGGTGGTATCATAAATACACTCACACCTACTCCAATGTGCCAGGCGAATGTAGTGTCATTATTCTGCGGAACAGTTCCTTCACTAGCCTCTCCATACTGAATAGTGAAAAGTAGAGACATGCGAAAGTTAGTCCAAACATAGTCTGAGTGAATCATTTAGTTTCTTCGGATTTAAGTGTTTCTTTTGAAAATGCTTTCATTCCAACATTTTCTTTCTTTCTTATCATGATCTTTCCTAAAATGGTGTGTGGGCTATGGGAGGGTTAGGTGATCAAGTACTTTGGCAAAGAGGGGTCCTCCAGGCCCCTGGTGTTCCTCGTGGGTTTGTGCTGACAGGTGTTATATCCAAACACCTGCATTCTATAGGGATGCACCACTGAATTTATGGAATGGCACCTCCATGGGCTAACTTCTCTTGCTTGGGGATGATCCACAGTCAGCTGTGTCTCATGGTTATGTAGAGCTTTTGCCTTGTTTGCCAGGAGTGCCCCCGGCTCTCAATCAGCATTCTTGCCATGTGGGCACAGAAAGAGCCACGTC
>PVKM010016827.1:6666-26560 GCA_004027735.1 Carollia perspicillata
TCCTTGCCTTTCATGACTTGGAATACTTCTTCCCAGCCCCTTCTTGCCTGCAAGGTCTCTTTTGAGAAATCAGCTGACAGTCTGATGGGAACTCCTTTGTAGGTGACTGTCCCCTTATCTCTTGCTGCTTCTAGAATTCTCTCCTTCATTTTTATCTTGGCTAATGTAATTATGATGTGCCTTGGTGTGTTCCTCCTTGGGTCCACCTTCTTTGGGACTCTCTGAGCTTCCTGGACTTCCTGGACGTCTATTTCCTTTGCCAGATTGGGGAAGTTCTCCTTTATTATTAATTCAAATAAGTTTTCAGTTTCTTGCTCTTCCTCTTCCCCTTCTGGTTCCCCGATAATTCGAATGTTGGAACATTTCATTTTTCTGAATTCTTGTTTCCTCATTCTTTTCTGCTTGGTTGTTTCTTTCTTCCTTCTGGTCCACTCCATTGATTTGAGTCCCAGTTTTCTTTCCATCACTATTGGTTCCCTGTGCATTCCTTTATTTTACTCAGTGTAGCCTTCATTTTTTCATCTAATTTGTGACCAAAATTAACCAGTTCTGTGAGCTTTCTCATCACCAGTGTTTTGAACTGTGCATCTGATAGGTTGGCTATCTCTTGATCACTTAAAAGTATTGGCTCTGGGGCTTTGATTTGTTCTTCTGTTTGAGTCATTTTTGGTCAGGTGGCACCTGTTAATGTATAAGTGGCGGAGCCTTACGTGTTTACAAGGGCAGGGCAACCACATTGCTGCGTTGTGATGCTGTATGTGGGGGTGGGGGCAGAGAGGGGTCAATGGCTCTTGTTCCACTCTCTCTCGGATTTGCATCCCCTCTGCTGCTTCCCACAAGCAAATTGGTCCCTTCTGGTGCAGGTTCCAGGGTGGGTGGGCTTGTGTACATTCTAGGACCCTGTGGGTCTCTCCAAGGACCTCTCCTGTGAGGCTGTGAGTTTCTCCCAGCACCTCAACCTCCACAAGTGTTTTCAATCAGTGCTTTTAGGCTTTATTTCCCATCGCTGGGGCCTTGGGTTGTGCGGTCTGTCTCACTGCCAGTTTTTGCCTAGTTTATCTATGCAAATGCGTGCGAAAGCCTGACTGTGGTCGGCCAACCTCTCTGCGTGCTCTGCTCTTTTCCTCCCCCCCCGTCCTGGGTCTGCTAGCCCTGCGCCACCTGCGCTCCCGGGTCTGGCAGCCACTGCCTTTTCCTGCCTCGACCCCTCTCTGCAGACCACTGACTCAGCCCCTCTTACCGGTCTGGTTGAATGGTTGTCGGACTTCTGAAGTTCAATTTTCTGTCCGTTCTGGTTGTGTGGTTTCTAAATCTTTGTTGTCCTTAATCTTGGTTATGCAAGGAGGCACAGTAGTTACACCTACGCCTCCATCTTGGCCGGAAGTCTAAATTTTTTCACAGTAAAAGTTAAATAGGTAACACTACTCCATGAATGTGACTCAGTGACTCCCCACTTTTTAATCTCAGGACTTTTTTCACACTTTGATAGCACTTCCTATGTTGTTTTGCACTATTCACAGAACCTTTCTTCTTTCTGGTGTGAAGGCATTACTTATTTTTTAATCTCTGCACCAACCCTATTCGCCCCAACAAACACTTGTTGAGCATTAATGTGTACCAGGCTCTGTGCTACCCAGGGGACATGATTTGTAAAAGCAGACATTGTAGCTAACATAATGAACTTACAGTCCAGGGGGGCCCAGAAATATTAAGTAGTTATGCCAGGAAATGTAATTGCTATTAAAAGTGTTATGTGAGAGAACTGTGGCATCCGTTATGAAGTTTAGTCCATAAACAAGCAAACAGAGTTGGCATGTGATTTAACTCTCAGAGGTGCAGCCTGGAATGCCTTACACTTCCATATAGGCACTCTCTTTTAGTAGAAGCCCAGGAGAAGTTTGCTCCTTTCCCTCAACAAGACTTGACTCTCCTTTTTTGGCTTCCCTGCTCCCTCTTTATGCCCCAAAAGGGAGTTTCAGTAAAGACTGAGAATACAGATGACCAAACCTCCCTTGTCATTGACCTGCCATCCATCTGTATGCAATTGTCCACCACAGCTGCATGCATGGTTGCTGGAGCAAAGGAATGGAAATAGGAAATTATTTTGCAGTTAAAAAAATGGGATGAAAGCTTCTGACCTGTCAAAGGAATGCTGCCTCTCTACTGATATGGTAGAAAAAGCACTCTAAGGCCTGACTCCACATTAGAGCTCTGCACAAGGTTCTCCCTCCCAGCACTTGCTTTATTAGCAACCAGGCTGTAAGTAAACACAAGAGGCCTCTCTTCCGTTCACAGTGACCTCTGCAAACTTTCCGAAGACAACCTTAAGTGGCAACAGCCTTGGGTATATCCCACCTTAATACAGGCTACTGAATAAGTCTAGTCTCCACTCTGCTTCTCCTTCACTGTGCAGTGATAAAGAGCATGGACTTGGGAGCCAGAAGACTTTACTTCCAATTCTAGTTAATCATTACTAGCTTTGTGGCTTGGGCAAGTTCTTCAACTGCTCTGTCTGTCTCCGAACTGCAAAATAGGGGTTAGATAGCACCTTCAAAGGATTGATATTAAATGTATATAGACACGGCATCTTGATATTGGATGCACTGTGTGCTTGCTGCCATTGTTAGGGTTGAAAATCATGAGGCGCCCAGACCAGAGTAAGGGAACCCACCTTCATTTCCTCTCCTTAGGCATGGGGCCCCTAACTCATGTTTGTCCTTCACCTGACCTGTTTGATTCCCAGCAGTGCCCACAGTAGGCAGTCCCTAAGAATGTAGTGAAAACTAAAGGCAGGAATGAAGGCTTCTATGGACTCCACACTCCTGACTTCGAAAGTAATTTGCTAAGATTTCTAATACTGCATTACATAAAAAGGATTATTACTTTGAAAAGTTCAAAGGAACTTTTGGTATATGTCTTTAGTTTTATTTTTAAGGTAGTAATACAAAGTTGCCAAATTTTAAGTTTTATATCCTTGTCACAAACTTTTGAGACATGACATTTTGATTTGGTTTGAGAGAACTTCATTTAATGGTACACATTTAACATCACATTTCTTATTGGTGTTAAAAATGAGTCCATACAGTGAGGTTAAAATTATAGCAATTATAATTTAAATGTGCTTGTTGTGGCACTGCTTATGAGTTAAGAAATTAAAATGAACAGACTTTTGAAAGGCTGTGCTCAATACTGGACCAACTGTTCCTAACACACAGGCTATTTGATAGTTCATGGGACACTATTTCTCACCTGAATGAGAAAGAGAACAGCCTGAAGTTTGGTGAAATGGCAAAAGGGTGGTAGCTCCTTCCCCAACTTGGAAATTAAGTAGTCTCTGGGGATCATTCTGATCAGAAAATAAGTTAAAAGCTGTCACTCTATTCATTCTAGAGTTTAGTAGTATTATAAAAGTAAGGTACACATCTGTGACTTTCATGACAGCATAAGAATATCTCCATGGAACTGTGCACATGGGACTCTTCCACCTAAACCTGAGCAACGCCGATACTACTGTTATTTAGGGAATCTGCTGTTATACAAAAGCACCTAAACTGACAGCTCAAAAGATTTAGTTGTTTTTAAATATCTGGTAAAGATACCTAAGTTGATAAATCTGAATTTTACATGTCATATTGTAAACATCAAGTAACACCACCAACATTTTTTTAAAAAGGAAGTTTATTGGTCTTTAGAATGGCTCAAATTGCAAATAAAACAATTGGGTAGTGGCATCAGCCTAAGACACATCACGTGTCTTTGTCAGTTGGCTTCATAGCACCTCAGTACCCAGGAGAGGAAAGGTCTCAAAGAAAAGTAACAATGTTAGTGGTTAGGACCCCTGGTTAAATAAGACCACAATAAGTACACATGGACAGCGCTGGGCCTGTGGAGCCAGTGTTACATTGGTCCTTTAATTCTGCACATGGTGTAGCCTGTGAAAAACACGAAATGAAAGATGTACACCTCAAACCCTTTAAGGACAAATATTTAACATGACAAGCCAGGTGTATTATCTAAAGAGCTGAGGTCTAAAAAGCCAATTTTTGTTTACTTTACATACACATTTGTGACCTGCAATGCCTGAATACATCTTTGACTTATTGAAATTAGGACTGAAGGAAGGAAGGAAGGGAGGAAGGGAAAGAGAAAGAAAAACTCTGAATCAACTGTCTTAGCTCCATTCCCAAGAAGAAAACAGAACTCTGTCAGTGGTGGATTTCCCATTGAAATTATGTTCCAAAATAGTGTGCTTGAATGCTTCTAGTGGGTGTACCACACAATGGTGACACAGGCCTAATGTTTGGCCTGTGTACACCGAACATATTTTCTGCTATATTCACGTTTGATTGCTTGATGTTAACTTGAAGATAAATGTAGCTACAGTGTTATTCATTATGAACATGAACAGATTACAATACTCCTAATAATTTCCACATAGCCAAACTAATCTCATGAGTACGACTTCAAAAATTAACAGGTGGCAAGCATGAATACTTTCCAAAAGTATTCTAGTGCAAAATGCATTAGCACTGTTGATGTTTTTCCTGTTCCAAAGAGATCAGGAAAAACTGCTCCAAAGAGATCAAAACCTTAACACACGCTTATCACTTGCAGAAAGGGATTCCAGGGACTAGCATCTTAAAGAAAACAAAACTGGTGTTAGCCCTGACTGGTGTAGCTCAGTGGATTGAGCTCGGGCCTGCGAACCAAGGGATCGAGGTTCGATTCCCAGTCAAGGGCACATGCCTGGGTTGCAGGCCAGTTCCCGGCAGGGGACGCACAAGAGGCAACCATACATCGATGTTTCTCTCTCTCTCTCTCTCCTTCCCTTCCCCTTTAAAGATAAATAAATAAAATATTTAAAAAATGAATATTGTTTAAAAAAAAACTGGGGTTGAAACCTTATAGTCTAAAATTATCTTACAAGTATATGCTGGCCCTTCATTTTAAAGCACAGTTTATAGTTAATTAAAAGCAATCAGGAGCTCTGGAACCTTACTTTGAAGAACCAGAGTATGGCACACGTTTGAAATTTGGACAGATTCCTAGCAGACAGTTATTTCTCAAGAATCTTCTGTATGAAAGTTGTACTCCTTACTAGGTATATTCTCTCACCAGGACACGTGGGGCAATGGGCCCATGTGCCAGTGAGGACACACCTGGAATGACGTAACTGGGTATGTTTTAGTTCCTAAATTAAGGCATATTCAAAAATTTCCATGTGCAAGTTTATACCACTTTTCTAAGTTAATCACCAAGCAATTAATGCAGGTTCATAGATAAATTACTCTCAATTTAACTATATGCAATAATCATGCCAATAACTTTTCTTCTATATTTTGCATAATAATGGTTAAAAAAGTGGTACAGTTTAACTATCATGTTCACAATTGTCATTTCCAAGGCAGCAGAAGACCAAGACATTTTTAAATGATATAAAATAGCCTTTCCTCCCATTCTCCTTTCCCAGCACACCCCTTTAACAATTTAAGAAAGACTGCCCTCAAAACACAAGCTCATATATTACATTCAGAACTGTGATAATGTAGGCAATTATGAAGTAAGTTGAACTTTGCTTCCTGGTGAAGCCACATTAATTTGTTTTGAGTGAATCTGACTTTCAGTGCAGTTCCAATTCATGCTTTTAGTGATACACAATTTCCAAAATGTTAAAGTAATTTCAGTCAATTGAGCCTTCAATGGCAATGCTTATAAATTATATTTATTAGTATGGTCAGGATAAGAAAGGAGTTTAGGCTTTGATTATAAAATGCAGCATCTTTCTCTGATTCTTTTGGCTAAACTTTTCCTCTTCTTTTTTCCATTTTTTTCTTTGCTATCTTCCATCTTTCTGGCTCGAATTTCCCTCATTAAATCAAAAAATACCTAGAGAGAAGAAAAAAGGGTAAGCTTGGTACTTCTCGAAATCACAGCAGTAAACTTTGGACATAATATAAGAATAAATATTTAAGAGCTCTTGTTTGAGGTATAGGGAGAGGAAACCACAAAACTGAAGTCTACTAAATATAGTTAGAAAGTTGGGAAATTTTTTTGTTCACATAATATAACCTGATCTTTCCATTACAAATTCTAAGATAAAACTTTAAAGAGCACTACAAGTGATCACAGTTCCAAAGATAAAACTCAATGGATTACATCTGAATTAGAAAAAGCCTAATTATGGAACAAACTACAAGAACTTTTTGTTGTACAATTTCAAAAGCAAACCACAGAAACTGTCAATCTACATACACAGAAATACTATATATATATTTAAAACATAAATACACTATACATTTATATACTACATACTATGAAAATACTATTTATACAGGGGAAAAACAAGCAAACACAAACTTTCCCTTAGATTCTGTATGCCTGCCTATAAATGCAGGCAACCATCTGGGATACACATATTAGCAGTGGTTATCTACAGGGAGGGGAGGGGAGTGGAATCTTGGTGACGAGTGCCTCACTTTTTCCTCCATATTACCAATTATTCTTTACACAGTAAGCATGTGTAAATGTACAATAAAAAACAAAACAAAAAAACTTTTCACAGGATGGATTTCAAATCTGCCTACTTGAAGCATCTACCTAACGGCCTATGGTCTAATGGAGTCCAGGTGGGGATAGGCATCTTGTGGGGAACTAATTCTATCTGCTTTCTGCAACAAAACATGATACCTTCCCGTTTAACAGAAGGAGACAACAATATTGACACTTACTACCCCAGAAAATCTGTTATCAGGCTTATAGTAATGGATGACATACAATATAGGATATACCAATCACTATTTTGAGTAAAACAGCGAGGAAAGAACATGGACACCAGAGTTGGCCACTCTGAGCCCAGTGAACTTGAGTCAGGCAGGTACTCTCTCCACATTTCAATTTCTTCATCTAAAAAGTAAGCATGAGAACAGTACTTATGCCTCATAGGGTATAAGATAAAATGGTTAGCTCTCGCCACAGTGCCTGGTTCTTGTAATCAATAATGAATACTAGCTCTTGTAACATTATTTCCTCAGCAAAAAACAAAAACGAACAGGAAAAAAAATAACTGAATTCTAGAAATTGAATAGTGCTGGCAGGTTACTTTTAATTAGCCACTGAAGTGTTTTATCTGGTAGCCACTCTTCAGATTGTAGCAGTACATAAAAATTATGGTTTTCAGTACAAACTTGTACCTCAGTTTAGAAGTAGCCTCATTTAATGTAATTCTGCTTTGGAGAGGTGACCATTGATTGCAGATTGTATTTTCCAAAACTGGCCACAACAATACTTTCTGTGAGCTTTTCCCGAATCCCTCCACTCTCCATCAAGAGGTGGAGTCTATTCTCCTTCCTCCTGAACCTGGGTGGAAATCTGTGACTACCCCTATCAATGGAATGAGGCGAAAATGAGGCTAGGTCATAAAAGGTGATGTGTTTTCTGCCTGGCTCTTATTCACTTGTGACAGTTGCCCTTGGCAGGCACTTCGCTACTGTTGTAGAGAAAGCCTAAAAGCACACACAAAAAGGTCACAAGGAGAGGAATGGGGGTATCCCTGCACAGTAACAGCCAGCATCTACCAGCAAAACCAGACATGAGTGAACAAGCTTTTAAAACCAAAGTTTAGAAACTTCCAGTCCCTAGACTTCAAGCTTTTCACCTGAGGCACCAGACACTGTGAAGCTGAGACAAGCCATGCCCACTGTGTCCTGTCCAAATTCAGGGCCCAGACTACGTAAGCATAATACATGGTCTCACTCATCAAGTTTTTGGAGTGTATTTTATTACACAGCCATGGTAAGTAAATAGACTTATACCTTTAACTTTTCTCTTTTGAAAAGTAATATGTGCATATGGCAAAAAACTCAAAAGCAAAAGTTCAAAAGGGTATTCTCAGTGAAAAAAGCACATACCTGTGACAATTCTCGGGCAACCACGGGTACTAGATCCTTACATATCCCCCGACACATACATATGCATGTATGTGTGATGAGTATTTAAAAACACAGATGGAGCAAACTACAGACACTGTTCTGCACTTTGTTCTTTTCATTACTTTATGTTAAAGATTTTTTTCGTACCAGCCTATTTAGGTCTACCTTTATTTCTTTTAAAGAGTTGTATAGTATCTCATTATAAGGATGCAATGTAATTTAAATCAGTTCATTATAGGAAACTAGATATATCATCTTTTGCTTCTACAGACAATGCTTCAAAGACTACCAATGAACATACATTTATGTTCAAATTTTCTGTATAATAAAATTTTAGAACTCAAATTGTTAGGGTCATAATCTTAATGACAGTCAAATTGCCCTTCCAGAAACACAAGTGTTTCTGTTTTTCTATACTCTATCCAACAGTATATTAGCAACCTGTTGCTTTTTTCCAATGTGACAAGTAAAAAAATGTCATATTTTAAAATTGCACTTCCTTTTTTATAAGACAGACTAAGCAAGTCTCTTTTCAAGTGTAAAAGTAATTTGCATTTCTTTTTTGTGACACACCAGCTTAATGGTTTTGACCATTCTTCCACTGGTCTGTTGTTCTTTCCTTACTGTCCCACGAGAGCTCTGATGATGCTCGCCACCACACCTTTCAAGGGCCTCTGGCACCAGCAGGTGACACTGCAAGGAGTGCTAGGAGGACAGTGTCACAGCTTGGACAGCCACTGTTGGCCCGTCCTCCCTACTCCCTTTGGTTCCAGTACAGTTTACAGTCTGTTCTACAACCTGCTCAAGACATCAGGAGGAAACAAAAGTATACGAGGATATTACATATGCTAATGTTATGATGATGTTTAATGTTGCCTTTCAAAACCCCAAACATACAACCTTAAAACATTATTTTCATTAATACTTTAAAAAATAATTGCCATAACTTTAGAGAAAACTGGTGTACTAAATAGAAATTTTGTAACATTTATTTTGTATAGATATCTTGGACCATAGCAACCTGACGACGTGACTAGAAAAATTCCCTCTCAGAAATGCTTTGGCTGTGTCCCACGGATTTTGGGTTGCTGTGTTTTCATTTTCATTTGTCTCAAGGTATTTCTGATTTCTCCCTTGACCTTGTTGTTGACTCATTCATCGTCTAATAGCATGTTAATTAGCCTCCACATGTTTGTGTGTTTTTTAGTTTTCTTCTTGTAATTGATTTCTAGGTCTATATCACTGTGGTAGGAGAGAATGCTTCATACAATTTCAATATTCTTGACTTTGTTGGGACTTGTTTTGTGGCCTAGCATGCGGTCTATCCTACAAAGTGTATTATGTGCACTTAGAAAGACTATTTGTTTAGTTGCTTTGGGGTGAAATGCTCTAACATATTAATTAAATCCATCTAGTCTAACATGTCAATAAAATTTCATCAGTTTAGGACAGTAATGGCAGTTTTACGACCTTCAGTAAATAAACAAAAGAATGTCTAATATTTTTAACCTAATGGCTTCTGGATCAGGACTCTATAAGTACAAGCAGATGAGTTCACTAAAACTTGAGGCCACCTAGAACAGTGCTGTTCGTCGGCAAGCTTCACAGGCCCACAGTCTGTGCTCCCTGTGTGATAAGAAGTATGCAAATTCTCAGGTCCCACTCCAGACCAGACGAATAAAAATCTCTGTGGGGCAAGACCTAGGAATCGGTTTATCAAGCTTTATAGGCACTCAGCTGGGGCCTAGATGGTTGGAGACTGATAAAGAAACCCACCCCTCCCAGGTCTCCAAGCACCTGTGCTGCCTCAGCCCAGCAGGCAGTGCTTCCTAAATCCTGACAACAGTCTCTGGCAGCAGGATGAAATGCCCCTGGGAAGGCTCCTGGGAATGAGGTAATGGTCCCCAGGAAAGGCCAAATATGAATAAAGTGGGAAACTAAGGAAAGGGGGTAGATGATTTCCCTTTCCACTCAGGGAAAAACAGAGGTTGAGGGCGGGGAGTGGAGTTGTACAGAGATTTAAAAATCGTCTAATCTAGGCTCCTTCATCTTGGGAGGCATCTTCACTTTAAAATGGGGCAGGGCAGATGTCAGCTCTGAGGACTTGCAGAAGTCCTTCCTTCTAAATCATCCAGCCAATCAAGATAAGGAGGAAACAAAAAAAGCAAGAATTCAGGTCAGGAATTCTACCAGCACTTAAACAAAAGTAGATTTTTGCTACAGGTGTCTCATGTTGTAATGCCTTTTGTGAAACCAAGGGACAAGGTAAAGTAAGAAATTCCTAACATGTTGCACTAGAGCATTCAGGGCTGATAAAAATCAATACATTAAATTGTTATTTGAAAGTCTCAGAATCCCTCAACAAAATGGAACCAGCCTACTTAAAGCAAATCAGCCCACTTTTAACATGTGGTAGTAAGGGAGCCACCTTTACCTTGTCCACATTAGCACGTGTTTTAGCGGATGTTTCCACATAGTTAACACTCCACTGATCAGCTCTGGTTTTTGCTTCTTCTACAGAAACCTGCCTTTTATCTTCTAAATCTGATTTGTTGCCAACCAGCAGAAATGGAACATTCTCATCTTCTTTTACTCTTAAAATCTGTTCCCTGGAAAAGAGAAAATGATAAGGAAACATTAACATTACCTCTGCATGTTAAAATAACTAAATAAATACCATCTGGTTTTTGGCCCTTATTTGCTTCTATATAATAACAATCAGCTCATTTATGCCATAGTAGGAAATGGGCAAGCATTTCCTCCCTATTAATCATGTAAGTTACACATTCACTTCACCGAAGAAAAAATACCCCAAGGAAGACAGTATAAAATATGGCCTATGAGATAAAAGTATCGAATGCAACTTCCCCCTAAAATGCTTTCCAGAATCCTATCTCCTCAGATTCCATTTGGCTACAGCAGTTCTCAGTCTTTTCTTGTTTTTGATGGCCTTGACAGTTTTAAGGAGTGCTGGTCAGATAATTTGTAGAAAAATATCTCAGTTGGGATTTGTCTGATGTTTTTCTCATGATTAAGCTGGGGCCATGGGATATTCAGGACACAAATGGAGAGTGTGCCATTCTTATTACATCATATCAAAGGGCCAACTAAATGTTTTTAAAGCCCCACACGTGCCGGAAATATCTGGAAGTCAGCTCTTGAGTATAGATTTTACATGTAGAGATAAGCTTAATGCTGTGAACGTGTCACCAATTTTAAAGGTATCATGGATCTGCCTTTTTTTAGTCATGTGCCTCTGAGCAAAGTCTTTTTTGCCTGTTTCCTCATCTGTAAAATGGAACTACAATACCTTCTTTATACAACTGCTGTGAGGGTTAAACATAAACTGCTTAGAATTATGCCTAGCACACAGTAAATACTGAATAAATGTTAGCTGTTCGTACTGATTATTATTAATGCATTAGATAACGATGTTTTCTTGTCAAATCAACAAACAAAAGAAATTTGTAAGATTTAGGTTTACTATTTTACAGATGCCTCTCCTTTGAAATTAAGCGATGTTGAAAACTACAGAAACAGAAATACGTTAGACTGAGAAAATTAAGTGGATTATTAGAATGACAGATCAGCAAAGTACATCTGACTTCAGAGGAATCTTACCGTGGTGTTTGAGACTGAGTATTAATCTTAGTCAGGGCTTATTTTCAAATTAGTGTATTTTGTGCCTCTTAGCGTCTGCTGAAAACTGCCACTACCTCCACTGCTGCTAACAATTTTGAGTACTCACAATGTAGCAGGTGACTTAAATGTTTTAAGTGATTTACACCTGTTATCTCATTTAATGCTCACCCTAAATCCATGAAATTGGTATTAGCTAGTATTGTCTGTCATCCTACTATAGATAAGAAAAATGAGGCACAGAGAAATGATGTAACTTTCTCAGAGTCACAGTTAAGAGGAACTAAAATTTGAATCTGAGAAATGTAACTCCAGAAACACATATACAACTTCTACACTAAATATTATGGGGTCTCCCCATAATGGAATACCTAAGGAAACAAACCCTTTTCAAGAAGGTTTAGTTCCCAAAAACCATTTCACAAGAGACCCCTACCTCTGATATGGAATGAACACCAACCAAGGTGTCCACTGGGCATTATGGTGAGGGTCTCCACGTTACAGGATATCTCCCCTGCATGGCAAAGTTACAAATGGGCAAAGGGAAACCTTTTTATTATATTTATAGTCATCAGAGCAAACCTGTGGGAGAAGATGAGGTAAAAGAGAGGTGGAAGAATAAAGCTGATCATATAAAGAAAATTTTACCTTTCTGAAAAAATGTTTTCAATTAGTTTTTTCAACTGAGACTTAGAATTGATACCAACAAAGTAACTAGTGATATTATGGTTATGATGGCATAGAATACTTTAATTATATAGTTTAAAAACAATGCCCTACATAAAAATGTTTAATACATTAAAACATACACAGTAGTGAAAAGGGCTGTATGTTAAAAAGGAAACTTGCAATGTTCCATTTAGCAGCAGGAAATGGAAAGGCCGTGTGGGGTTACAGAAGACCAATCACTCGTTGAATGGGAGCCAGCACTGCAGAGTTGTTAACATCAAGAATATGGAGGCAGACCTCTTGGGCTTTAACTGCTTTGCCATCCCTGAATGTATGACCAGGGGCAAGTCACTAAACCTTTACGTGCTTCAGTTTCTTCATTTATAAATTTGGATAATACTTTAAAAAAATTTCACATTTAAGAAGTCACTAATTTTAAGCATTATGTATTTTATGCACCACTAAAAACTGCTCCCAATTATAACTTAAGATGTTACACTATATATAAGAGACGAGCCTGAGTTAAGCAGTTGACAAAAAGTAAGAAACATGTGTCTTAGAATCTGTGAAATACCTCACAGATCTGCCTCATCGATACTAATGATGCTTCAGAAAGCACATGGTACATGGTAAGCACTGTATTAGGTAATGTTGTTTTTCTAATAATAAAATATGGACCATGCCTATAGCCACACCATCCTTCCCTGATCTGTACTAACCTTAAATATCCTTTTAGAAAGGAAAATGGTTAATGGAGCATCATATTTCGGTAACACAGGCTAAGCTGTACAGTTCTACAGAGTACTATATTTCCTACCACTCACATGATTTCTTGCAAAAAGCATGTTAACACTCACCATTATTGCTATTAAATTTATGATGTATTTGTGAAGAGGATTTTTGCCAAACACAATTTTTTCCCAGTGTTGGTAACACATTTGCTATTACTTTCTTACCCAGTTTCCTTTGTGACCAACTGCCTAAACTAAGATGTTAATAATACCTGACATCACTAAGTCACACTAACCACCAGGAATGTAAGACTGACTCTTCTTTGTGACTTTAGCACTTCTGGTCATATTATATATAATCATTAATTTATTTCTTAATAACTACCTACTAAGCTACCATGAGTCAGGTACTTCAGAAGAACTATTACTGAAATTACAGCGTGATTAATGCTATCAGAAGCATGGCCACGGGAAACTTGGACCTACTAGATTCAGAGATGAGAACACAATATTCTTTAAAGTTAATAGACTGGGAAGAAAAGTTAATAAGTTGGGGTTTTATTAGCTACTTTCCTGGATGTCAAAGAAAGGTAATGCTATGTCTAGAACATTCATACACATTTGCTTAATGTGGTGTTCCCTTGAAATTGAGTTAGAGATGCTATTACAGAATTTTAGAATAGGAAAGTAACTTTACAAAGTGGTGCAGCTTCTTCATTTTTTACATTAGGAAAGTGAGAATCAAAAAAAGTAATAGTCTTCTAACATTTCTACCAAATGTTTACTAAGCATTGTATGTTACATGCTAGCAATTGTGCCAAATATGGGTACTAGAAACACTGAGATGGGTAAGAAATGGGTTCTGCCTGGCTGGTACAGCTCAGGGGATTGAGCGCAGGCATCCAAGCCAAAGGGTCACGGTTTGATTCCCAGTCAGGGCACATGCCTGGGTTGCAGGCCAGTTCCCAGCAAGGGATGTGTGAGAGGCAACCACACATTGAAGTTTCTTTCCCTTTCTTTCTCCTTTCCTTCTCCTCTTTCTAAAAATAAATAAATAAAATCTTAAAAAAAAAGAGAAAGAAATAGGTTCTGCAATCAAGACTTTTTACTGAGTCAGGAAAAACACATATAAATCAAGCTCAGTATAAGAGTGGTTAAGTGTGCTATTGGAGCGGGGAAAGAAGATTGCATGCCGAGATGAAGAAACAATGGATTCTGTCTTGGTGGTGGGAGGACCAGGAAGATTAAATTAAGTAGCTAACATTTGTGGTGTACTTTGCAAGTTAGACCATGTATACTGCTGACAGTCTCAAAAATCCCCTTCAGATAATCATTAGTCAGTTATTAAGAACTGTTATTTATGGGAAAGGCAATGCATTGGAGGTACAATAGAAGGGTAATGAATGATTTGCTGTAATGGCAACAGCCTAAGATTCTTTCTCTTGGCATAAAAATACCTTATTTCCTTGAAATACCACTTTGGCTTTGGTGACTATGGTGATACAATTCATTCCATTACTTGAAATAGGACCTGCTATGCCATAATAAGCACTCAAACATTTGCTGAATCAATGAAGCAATGGCATTTACCTAGCTTTCAATTTGTCTCCTAACATTACAAGTTACCAGAATCTGCTGCCTTTTGCACTTTATCACATACAAAATTGTTCCTTACAGAAACCAATAAACTTTTAATTTTACAAATAAATCTGGGCTTTGTAAAAGCCCAGGTTTAGTTTTTTGCTCAACCACCTGAAATGACTTCGTTCCTCATCTGTGGAAATCCTTATCATTCAGGCTCATCTATTTCATGAAGGCCTATCGGTTTCTGTCCCCTCCTGGATCTCCAGTAATGTAACTTTTCATGTCTCCTACTTGTGACTAATTTGCTCTTGGTTTCATGCCTTATTTAATTTAACTAAGCTGAGTGAACCTTAAAAACAGGATGCATACATTACATGCTTATTTTGTGCCCCCTATACCATAGCAGGTGCTTAATACAGGAACAAAGACATATAATGAAAGAATACTTTTGATTATGCAGGCAGTATTTATGAGACTGCTCAGGAACGTATTTATGCCACATTTCTTTTAGGCATAAAGATAATCGCTCTCCCGTTTAATCTCCCCCAATCGAATCAAACTGATGACAGATTTTGATTAAGCAAACAGTAAGATATAAAAGAAGTGTACAACACAAGCTAGTGTGCCAATCTATGGCATTATTATTTCTATTAAAAACTTCAGTTCATGCTGTCAGGACTATATTGTGAGGAAGATGGCAATGTGCCCGCTGAGCATTACACATGTGCTGAGAAAACAGTAATGAACGAAGAGAGATTTAAAGTCGGGATCAGAGCTCCATCATGGGATCCAAGTATCAACTATTATGGCAGTAGCAATATTATACTCCAAAGAGAAATACTTGCATAATGCAAAACTTTGGGTAGCGAGGCTGCCACAAACTCAAGTTTAATACACTGGGCACTGGGATAGCATCTGAGTATAAGTACATAGTAGATAGAGCCACACACTGATATTAAGAGGAAATAACCACAATTAGACACAGAGTGAAACGCTACCAAGTAAGAACCTCTGGTTGTCTACTTGTTTCTGGGGAAGAAACTGTTATGCAATAAGCCAGAGCAACAACATTACTCCCTGACATACCTGAAGTCAGCTGTGGCTGCAAAGGATTCCATTTCCGTAATAGAGAACACACAGAGGAAACCTTCTCCACTCCGGAAGTAGTTGTCTCTAATGGCAGCATAGTCCTCTTGCCCGGCTGTATCCAAGATATCAATCTGTACTTCCTCCCCATCCAGCACTACCTTTTTCCGGTAGCTGTCTGCTTTGGTAGGCTCATAGTCCTCCACAAACTAGAAAAGATGAAAAGCATACTCATGTAAAAATTATTTTTACTTTTCAAAACTTATTTTGAAATGTAGAGTCACATGAAGTTGCCAAAATAGTACAGATAAGTCCCATACCCTTCATTCAGTTTTCCCAAATAGTAAAAACAACATTAATTTAAAATTTCTTTTCCTTTTTATTGAATTTATTGGGGTCACACTGATTAACAAAATTATAGACGTTTCAGGTGCACAAGTCCAGCACACTCCATCTATACACTGTATTGTGCATTCACCTCCCCAAGTCTCCGTCCGTCACCATTTATTCCCTCACACCCTCCCTCTGCCTCTCCTAGTCCTGCCCCCAGCGATCACCACACTGATGTCCATGTCCAGGTGTCTTTTTTTCTCGCTTGCTCACTCTCTTTTTGTTCAATCCTTCCCATTTAAATTTTCATTTTAGACAATTTGGCAGTTTCCTCATTTTCAAAAAGTGGGGGCTGATCTACTACCTCTAAGCTGTTTACAGCTTGAAATGTGCGCCTTTTCTCTCCCTTAAAACACTACCTGCAAAAACTATTTCACAAATACAGGCACACCTTGGCAATATTGCAGATTCGGTTCTAGACCACCACAATAAAGCAAGTCATAGTCTTTTTCTGGTGGAGGGGTCTTGTCTTTAACTTGTAAAAAACATAAAACACATGAACTGCAGTAAAACTAAGTACAATAAAATGAAGCATGCTTATATTTTATTGCATGTGTAAGAATCCCTTTCTCTGTGACTCTAAATGTCAATTTTCATGCAAGAATTGAGAAAATAACTTGAAAATAAGTCCATATTTAGGTAAACATTGAAAGTATCATATCATTAAATCCTGAATTTTGAGATTTGAAAAATATAAAAAGTTTGAGAATAGTATAATTGAACAAATTTACATTCGTATTTCTATTTTCAACTTCATAAATCTCACCTTGATATTCTGATCAGTGCATTATTGTTAGTGTGGGTATATATATGAACACATTTTTTGTGGGGTTTTTATTAGTTACTATAAATATTTCATTTTTGAATATTTCTTATTTATTTGCTCAATGTCTATATCTTCCTGCTAGAATGTAACCCCAGGACCCTGACTAATGGACTCATCACCGTATCTGCAAAGCCTACAGTAGTGCCTGGTACATAACATACACTCAATAAATAATTATTGTTAGCCCTGGCAGGTGTGGCTCAATGGATTGAGTGCCGGTTTGATTCCCAGTTAAGGCACATGCCTGGGTTGCAGGCCAGTTCCCCAGTAGCAATGGGACCAGGTCCCCAGGTCCCACAAGAGGCAATCACACATTGATGTTTCTCTCCCTCTCTCTCTAAAAAAAATAAATAAAATCTGAAAAAAAATTACTTTTTAGAAAATGAACAGTGTATTTATAACTGTAAAAGCTACAGAATATCCTACTATATTTACATGTTAATGTTTCACAAATATTTATGAACGTTAAATAAATATTAAATATTTATGAATATTAAATGAAGGCTTTACCATTCATCAAATGACAGAAATAAGAGTATTCTTATTGTCAAGGAGATAGATTCAGGGTTAGTTTGAAAGACAAGTAGCTTGGTTCCAGTCAAGATGGCAGAGTAGGTAAACTCTGTGCTTGTCTCCTCCCACTACCACACCAAAATTACAGCTAAATTACAGAACCATCACCTGAGAGCCACCTGAAGCTAGCTACACACAAATCCTAAAGGTAAGGATGTAAAGAACCCATGTCTGGATTGGTAGAAGGGGCGAAAATGTAAAATAGGTGTGGTGATTAAGTATCAGAAGGGATATCTTGGCTGAGGAAGTTCCTCTGAGGAGCAAGGGGACCCAGCCTCACACCAAGCTCCCCTGACCAGGGCGCCAGTGTCTGGAAGAAGAATCTGAATAACGTCTGTCAGTGAAAACCAGCAGGCATTGTGTTTGAGAAGAATAAGGAACTGTTGGAGACGGAGGTGGGTGAGTCTCTTAGGAGGCCTGCACACAGATTTACTTGCTCACAAACAGCTGCTCTGAGCTCCAGTACAGGGACAGCAATTCAAAAACCTCCAGCAACATCCAGGGAAGAACTAGACTGGCTAACTTCAGAAGAGGGCTAGAGAGGGAGAGGTCGGGGCAACTGTCTCCAGAGACAGAAGCCACTGGTTCTTGCTGAATGCCCCTTTCAACTAGCTGCCCAGGCACAGGTGGGAGCCAAATCCGTGCTCTCCTTTAATCTGGTTAACACCATTCACCCCACCCTGGTGATTCCCTAAGACCCACCCCCCAACTCACCAGCCCAGGCCCAGACTCTTCTAGTGGCTCCTCCAGACAAGCACCCTGCCTTGGCTACTGCTTTAAACTTTTGCAAAATATCTCAAAGAATCACAGACCCCAAAGAAGCAGCCGCTGACCTTGGAATGTAATGTAGCTCTTGTAAGTAGCCCCAAGCCCAGCAAAAGTGGTTAGCAGTCTCAACTTGCATTGTTGACTTTCTACAGAAGGCCCCAAGCCTGGCATAAGCAGTAGCCAGTGTTGACCTGGAACAAAACTTCAACTAAGGAGCCACAAAGCTGGCAAAAGTGGTATCTGGCCTCAACTTGCACTATGGTGACCACCAAAGGGTCCCATGACTGGAACAAGTAGCATCCAGCCTCAGTAGACAGTGGGGCCTCTCCCAAGCACCTTTAAATCTAGTACCAGAAGCAACCAAATGCAGATCATTTTGAAGGGCTTCTATCTAGAGGCTCCAAACATGACCCAAGAAGCAGCTGACCTTGGCTGTGCACCAGAGCCCTTTCCAGAAGGCCTCATACCCAACATACCAAGTAACTAGTGTCAGACCACACCACATTATCACCCTACCAGCTCTGCAAATGACAAACCCAAACCTGGACTCAGCAGGCACCAATGCCCCACTAGAGTGACTCCCACTCCAAGGGTCAGTCAATACACAACAGCATGAGAGCTGTAGTCATGGCTACCCTCACAGCCTGTCAGCCTGAGTGTCAACCCCATCCACTGATGTGCAACAGTGAGCCCCAACTACAGCAGGTAGGCACACATAATCCACACAGGGGACATTCCTGAAGCATCAGGCACAGGTAACCAGAGAGACTGTACCACTAGCCTCATAGAACAACTTCCACATAAAAGGTCATGCCGTCAAGACCAGGAGACATAGCAAGGTCCACCTAGTAAATAGACCCAAACATACAAAGATAGCCAAAAGAAAGAGACAAAAAAAATTTCTCAGATGAAAGAACAGGACAGAACACCAGAAAAGGAACTAAATAAAATGGAGACAATCTACCAGATACAGAGTACAAAACACTGGTTGTAAGAATGCTCAATAAACCAAGGGAAAGAGTAGATGAACTCAGAGAGAACTTACACAAAGAAATACAAACCATAAAAGAGAAAGAAACAGTCAGAAATGAAGAATACAATAAATGAAATGAGGAATATATTAGAGGGAGTCAATAGGAGATTAGACGAAGCAGAGGGCAGAATCAGCAATGTGGAAGACAAGATAGAAGAAAACATCCAATCAGAATAGCAAAAAGTAAAAAGAACAGTAATGAAAAAGAATAGTTTAAATGACCTTCAGGACAACATCAAGCATAACAACATTTGCATCATCGGTACCAGAAGGAGAAGAGAGAGAGCAAAGAATTGGAAACCTATTCAAAGAAATAATGACTGAAAACTTCCCTAACCTGGTGAGGGAAATAACACATACAAGTCCAAGAAGCACAGAGAATCCAAAACAAGATGAACGTGCAAAGGCCATACCAAGACACATCATAATTAAAATACCTAAGGTTAAAGACTAAGAGAGAATCTTAAAAGCTGCAAGAGAAAGACAGTTACCTACAGGGAAGCTCCCGTAAGACTTTCATTTGATTTCTCAACAGAACCTTTGCAGGCCAGAAGGGATTGGCACAAAATATTCAAAGTGATAAAAAGCAAGGTCCTACAACCAAGATTACTCTAGCAAGGCTGCCATTTAGAATCAAAGCGGACAAAGAGCTCCCAGACAAGAAAAA
>PVKM010016828.1:0-26461 GCA_004027735.1 Carollia perspicillata
ATAATGGCTATTGGCTACTTACTGATCATTCCAAGGTGCTTCATTATTCTTCATTCCCTCAGCTATGCCCATACCTTGTGAAAATAACTTTCACAAGCTCCTGTGAGGCTACAGTCTCTAAGCCAGCTGTTTCTGCTGGGGCACTGCCTGATGTAGAGGACTTGCAAAAGTGCCAGATCTGCAAGACTGAGAGGTACAACATGGGGCCATCTGTGTCTATTTGAAGGCTAAACCCATGAGGCCGTTTACAGGTCTTGTACAAACTGAAAATAAAGTCAACATTAGTTACTTCTATTCCTTTAATGATTTAATAATCTTTTGAGACAGCACTTTTAAGGAGTGCATCAGGAAGACTGTCTCTGTAGGAAGTTTTTTGCTGCATCCATCAAATTCTGCTGTGTTTTAGCTAATTGAGCCCCATTGTAAACCATACAAAAAATCTCACTCCATCAGCCTTGGCAGAGAGGTCCAAGGGCATAGTGATTCTTAGGCTGAATTCCTTGATACTCTCTGTAGCTCAGCAAGATTGAAAGGGATTTCAACTACATTTAGTATTTGTTTGTGTGTGTGTGTGTAACACATGCATATGTATACACATGTAATTTAATTTATTATATAATATACACACATATATACATGTATATTAAAATCACAAAATATATTACCATTTTTCATATCAAATATTTATTTGGGTATTCCGGGCAATTTTAGTCTTTATTTTTCTTGTATTTTCATGACTTTTTTTCATTCTGCTTGCAGATTATTGGAATATTTTTTGTCATTTTGCTTCAGGTATACAGGTTTAAAATTTTTCATTCTTTTTCTTCAAATAATTTAATTTCACCTGTATTTTTGAGGGACATTTTTGATGGCTATAAAATGCTAGATTAAATTCCATTCTTTTAAATTGTATAAGAATATAATTTGGTCTTCTAAGTTTAGTTTTTGAATTTAGAAGTTAGATTTTAGCCTTATTTTTGCTTTTTAGAAGGTGATCTTTTATTATTTTTCATACTATTTGGATTTCAACTGCTTTAGTATAATTAGTATTTTTCTAACCTTGTTTAGCAATTGTAGTGCTTATAGAATCAATTCTAAAGTGTTTAGTTGGTTTTGAAAGTTTTCCCAAAACCATTCCTCAAATGTTACTCCATTGAATTTGTCTCTCCTTCTGAGACTCCAATTACATACATATTTTTATGCTCCATAAATTTCTTATTTTCATTTTATTATTTCCCATAAGTGTTTTCCTCTGTGATTCAGTCTGATATTCTCTACGAACTTATATCAGTAAATTGATCTTTATTTTAGAATAATTTTATCTTCTATTAGAGTTGCATATTGAGATTTAATTTATTTTGTCTGAAGTTTACATTTGAGTCTTTGCATGGGATGCATTACCCCTTAGAAAATTACCATCTAATCATATATCTTAATCATATTAATTATAGTATCTTACTTTTTGTCTAAAAACACCAGTATCCAGATCGTGTGTGAATTGTCTTCTATTCTTTCTCTTATTCTCTATTTTCTCTCATTTCTTAGAATGCTTAATAATTTAATGGAATTTTATTTAAAAAACTTGATATTAAATATGGTAGAAGCTTGGAATAAAGTTTTTTTCTCCCAGAAAACAGTTTTATTTTTTTATTTACTCACTTATTTATTTTTTAAATTTATTTATACTTTTGGAGTCTTTTAGTGTAAAAATATTTTTCTTTAGTTCAATTTGGAATTGATCTTATTTGAAACTGAATTTAGTCTTTGTGAGTACTGTTTTATTTTCAAATTTTTTATCTCAGATACAGCCCTCCAGAGGTTCCTAAGTAAAAGTCTGAATTGTTTTTCAGTACCCTCCCTTGGTAGCCCCTACACTCCAATTTTTGTGTGCCAGAACTGAGAGTTTGTCAAAATCTCTAATCACTTTCTTGTTAGTTGCTCACCACCTATAAATAGATAAATGTTATGAAAGAAAAAGTGGTATGGTATATCATGCACATATATCTCTAGAATCCTGATTTCTTTATTTTGACAGCAGTGATAGATCTGAAATATATTGTTTCTTCTGCTTCATGGAACTAATTGAAGCTTTTCTCAGCTGCTCAGGTTAACTAACACTTTATATTGAATTCCTGGCCTTCAAGTTCATCTTGCCTAAAAAACAAATGTCTCCAGAGAAAAAGCAATGTGAATGTTGATTTACTTTAATGGATTTTTCTTTCCAAAATCTTGGCCCCTTAAGACTTCATTGCATGGATAGCTCTTGATCTCATGTTTTACTCAAATTTTCTAGTTTTTATTGCAGATGGATTGGCCTGATCTAATTCAGGATCTAATACATCTGTGAGAAGTAGATTCTGAATGCTGAAGTCACAATGAAGCACAAATATTTACAACTTTCATGCTCTTCATGAACTTCTAAGCCATCTAGTTCCAATACTATTCAGCCCTGGAATAAATATTTTTATGGTAGAAAAAATACCTAGTTTCAACTACTGAATCTATAATTTACTAGCTATGTGACTTCTGGCATGTAAACTGAATTGAGACTTAGTTTTTCATCATTAAAATAGAGTTGATAATACAAAGAGATCTCCACTTAATGCTGTTTTGAAAGTTAAATATGATAATGTTTATGAACTGATTTAGAAATTTTCTTCAGGAACTTCTAATCCCAGCTTTCATTATTTTGCCCGAGTATTATATATTTATGAATAAAATATTTAGTATAATTCTGTATTTGGGACATACTTATATTCTCCAATATTGATTTTATACAAATTATAATGAAATTGTGCATCCTACATTTTATCTGGCAATCTTATAGTAATTTAAATTGGAGTCATCATTTTTATTTTCATCTATATGCCTTGTCCGCCACTCCCCTAACTTTCCAAGTTCCTACTAAAATATTTTCCTTATAATTATTTTTCAACTTTAAAAATTTTTATAACATGACATAATAATTATTACTATCTAATTAGCATTCCATGCCTTATCTTAACTATGTAGTAATCTTTTGTATATGTACACCACAAGTTATATTTTCATTTTATTTCCCAAGGTTTGCCTGGGTTAGCATAGATGCTTAAATTGTGCTTTATTTTTAGCCAAACTTAGCTTCTTGCAATATAAATTTTTCATGACTAGTTCTTACTTTTTTCTTACTACTACTACTGCTACTATACACAAACAGAAGCTTTTCAGTGGCCCAGAATCCTAAATTTAAAATTCTTGATTTGAAAGAAAGGAATTTCAAACTTATTGATTTCAGCCAGGACTCAGAATCAAGCTACAGTCCCACCTAATCTCTTGGTATCTTTTAAAATTATGTTGTCCAATATAGTATCCAGTAGCCACTGGCCACACGTGGCTGTGGAGCATTTGAAATATAGCTGGTTGGAATTGAGATGTATGTAAATATAAAATACACATGACATTTCAAAGGCTTTGTAGTCACTATATAAAACATGTGAAAAATAATCAAGAATATTGTTTTATATGGATTATATGTTCACGTGATAAAAACAATATCAGCTCTATTTTTTAAATATGGCTGCTTAAAATTTTAAAGTGTACACATGGTTTAGATTGTGTTTCTGTCAAACAGTATTTTTCTGAACTGTCCTGGGTTCTTTTCCGTAGACTTGTAAGCATAAATTTACTGCATGACCAACTTCTCCCTATTTATGGAAACAAAGATGAAGTTGGTATATCTATGATGCAGTCCCTGAATTCCAAATAAGAATTATTGTTTTTCCCCTTGTGTTCCTAGAGTATGTTCTAAGTCTAATAAACACATTATTATAAATGGGACAGTCATTGATGACTGTTCATCTTTAGCACTAAACTGGGCTTCTCTAAATAAATACATACATTTTGCAATGGTTCTAATTGATTAATTAATTCTGTAATTTAATTATCTATTACCTTTAGTAATCTATTTGGCAAATCTATTTGGTTAATAAATGCTTTCCTGTGCCTCATGAAATATCTTGTTTTTATTCCTGTGTTTTTTTAAAATCTATCACTTCTTGCATTCTCTTAACATAAATTCTTACTGGATTATTAAAACATTTCCCTGTTATGCTCCCTGCTTCTGGTACTCCTCTCCTCTTGTATGTTATCTTCTTCACTTTATTTCAGCTTCCTGTCTAAATTTCTTAGGGTGCTTTCCTGTGCCTTGTGACTAAAGCAGTGCCCACAGCCTCTGCTCAATTGGTTTCTCAATATAAAATATTATTTTTGTGTGTGTAGCATCCTTATAACACCTAGATGGTCTTAAGTTACAAGGACAGCATGCACTGTCCTTCTGTATTACAATCTGCAGGACAGCAACTACAACATTTCATCCTTCTATTCTCCATGCTTCTAACTTCTTTATCAGCACATGAGTGCACACCCATTCCCTGCTCCCTCATATGCACTACATAACATTTTTACTTCAAATCTATGAGACACATCTATTTTAGAAGTCAACTGAAGCATTATCAAATTTTAATTATTTAATAGAGAATTTTATCCTTGGTATTTGGGGATTTCATTTACTGTTTTTTTTTTTTTAATTTTTAAATATTTTGGACATTAGTTTAATGGAGTTTCTTTAAAAATTAAATGCAATAGTATATAATGCATTTTATTGGTAAAGTAAATGAATAAATATTGCAAGCAACCAATTTGTAAACAAAGTTTTGGAACTTAAAAAATTAGCTTTCATTTATTGATTTGAGAGAGGGAGAGGGAAAAATTGTTTTGTTGTTTCACTTTATTTATGCATTCATTGGTTGTTTCTTGGGTGTACCCTGACACTGCTTAGAACCTGTAACCTTGGCATATCAGGACAATGCTGTAACCAACTAAGTTACCTAGCCAGGGATAAGAAAGCATTCACATTTTTAAATTATTTGTTTATATATCAATTGACAGTTTGGTTTGTTTTCATTTTGAAATGAGTTTCCTTTATATCTTCACTACATAAAAATCAGGAAATAAGGATGCAAATGTGTATATTAAAATGAGAACTAACCTTGCCTTCTGCAAGATTACAATTTATTTGGGGAGAGAAGTCAGTAACAAATAGAATAAATGTCAAAAGCTGGAATGGAATAAGTGTCACAAAAAAAGTCCTCAAAGCACAAAACAAGGATGAAGATGAATCTTCATCTAGCTGAAATATTTCTAAGTGCTTGGTGGAGGAGTGGGCTTGAGAGGTGTTAATCTAAGTAAGATGGATGAAGGCATTCTAGGAAGACACATAGAAACTAAAGACGACCAAGCACATTTAGTAAAGAGCATGGTTTGATTATGGCAGAATGTGTGTGCAAATGTGAAAGGACATAAGGATAAAAAGATGAGGTTATGAAGTTGCTTAAAAGGTTAGGTTCAGTAACTGAACTTGATCCTCTGGGCAGACAGTGGAGAATTGCTAAAGAATTTTGATCAAGAATGTGATATAAGGAGAGAATAGGTAGGATAGACTGACAGGAAAGTGGCAGGGGTTGGAGAGGGAATTGTTAGACCCATGATGTCAGCTGGTTCTATCCAGTGTGACAAAGGAATAGAAAATTTAGAGAAAGTGTTGCCCGTATTTCATCTGTAGGAACTTATTAGTTCACTCACACTTTCAGAGTTTCTCATGTTAATATTTGTGAATAGATACAATTGAATTAATAATAAACAATAAATCTTTGAAAAATCAACAGTAGGACCAAGAATATTCAAGTACGAGATTCTGTGTCTATAGCAGGCACTCTAAAGGTTGTGTTTTTGTTGTTGTTGTTGCTTTCTTTTTAGCCCAAATAAATTAAAATGACTCAGTGGCTCTCCATGGATGCTTGGTGTCTGTAACTTCAGAAATGATCTTGTACAAAGACTGAAAGTCCATTATACAGATTCATTTTTATATTTTCCCCAGCTGGAATGTGAATTATAGTGGCCAGTTCTGCAGACAAGAGACTAGAAGAAATATCTTCTCATTTTTATACTCTTTCCATTTCAAATGAAATTATGTAAAGAATTAAATCTTTAAAGAATTTCTGGTGTTATAAATCCAGTGTGCTGATTTCACAAGTTATAGAAAATCAACTAGACTAAAGGGCCATTATCCAGATCAAAGCCCAAGTCTGCTTCAGGTCCCTAGGAACTACGAATACAAATGCTGTCCAGGCCAGCTTGCTCTTCCACACATGCTGAGCAGCCAGGAAGCAGTTATAGGTGCTGTCCAAGAGCATACAGTTAGGATTGATATTTTATCACCCTTTTGGACCTTTCTTCCTACTGTGAAAAAGGCATACAGCACTTCATTATGTTAATGGAGAATGAGAGACACAAATAAAGCACTTGGTTCATACTGGGTAGCTGTGAGAGGAGAATATTTTTAAATACCTGTAGGTGGTTCACTAACACAGGTAATTGAGTTTCAACATATTTCTCCTTTGAGCCTTTCCACGGATTTTCTGTCACACCATTAAGTAAGGAGGGAAATAAGAAGTGAACCCTTTTAAGGAAGTATTGCCTTTCTTAGTTTGATCCTTTAACAAAGTACTTTGTTAACTTGCTTAATGCTCCCTTTTATAGCAATCTTTTTTAAAAAACTCAGTAAGAAGCAACCCCCATTTTTAGAGACATAGCAAAGGTGTTAATACTCCCACTTAAAGTAAGTGACAGAGATATTTCATAAAAGAGCAGAGGACTTTTTCAAGGCAGTGTGCACAGTGATGACATGAGCACCCCTCCGTGTGCATTAGGAGGACAAATAGCTCTCTTGGTAATGCTAAACATGTGTAAGTTATAACCTTCCCTCGTGAAAAAGGATTTTCTTTCCTCTCTTTATTGTAATCATATGCCTTTCAGGGCAGCCTTACTTTACCTTTCATCTACATTAAGAATTGTTGGTGCTAAGGGATGCATTTAAAATTAAGAATATTTTCTCTTGCTTTTCCTGGTTTAATAAATCTATACATGCTTTTCTTAAAAAAAAAAAGAAAATAATTGGGACTTTGGAGCCCAGGCATTGCCACAATTTCTTCTTTCTATTTCTCAGTACATGTTTTCTTTCAGATCTCCCAGTGATAATCAAGGCTACCAAGGCAAGCCCTCAAAAATGTTAATGTAACAGAAAACAATGTTCACAATAGAATGGAATGAGACATGAGGCAGGATCCACTTATATTTTTTCAGCTCAGTTGACATGTAACATTATGTAAACATGTTGATTTGATATTCATATATTGTGAAATGATTACCAAGATTCATGCTTGACCCATCTAGTTCAAGGGATATAAAATTAAAGGCTGAAAGTTCCTAAAACATCAGTTCAGGGCATGGTTCTTATGAATAAGGAAATCAAAACCCTGATGGTTTACCTGACTCACCTAAGAAGAGACACGCAAGAGACAAGAATGTGGCTCTAGGCTCAGCCACTTATATCCTAACACCTGGGCCTCTGGGCCACATTGCTGGGGCTCACAAAGGCAGTCCATTTCAGTAACTCAGAAGAGAGTACAGTCAGGCCCTTACACCAGGCTGTCAAATCTCAATAATACAAATGTACACCTGAAACTAATACAAAATAATATTGACTGTCAATTGTAACTAAAAAATGCAATTTAAAAAACAAACTGGAAATCCACTGTAACCTGTTAAGAAAAGAATAAAAGATAATTCAGTGGTATTTTTAATAATAAAAATAAATAAGCCAAATGTGTTTTTCCTAATTCTTACAGGAAATACTATCAAAGGTATCATCACTACCATTGTCTTTTCCACTGAGGCATTGAGTAATCAGACAAGGAGCACACACAGTCCTTTTCAGCATTTCAGCATGTAGAAAAGCATCATGATACCTTCCTCTGAAACAGAAGGTTACAACCAGTATGTCTGCGCAAGGGATGCAAAGAACAGAAAGACATCTGTTGGAGATGAGCACAATAACGAAACAGTTCCAGAGCTACTGTATTTTCTTTTGTGTTGTGAGGAATATTCACATAAATTTCCTTGCCAGGTAGGTCTCAAAAAGTTAGGTCCCAATGGGTGAATATCAATTTTGTGTGACTTAGTTTGGGGAACCCTATCCTACATTCCATATGCTGAAAAATTTTACTTTCATGAAGACTACCTCAGAGAAATAATGCACTTTGGGATTCTTGGAATAACACTGTGCAATATCTAAGCCAATCAATTTTTCCTTAACACTTGAAGTTACCTCTACCACTGCATTAATTTCATAGCTTTTTACTCTCAATTAGATTATCAAAGGCATTCATCTATTCTTTAATATATGTATTTTTTTATCACTTGGCTTTTTTTAGGAACACAAATTGAAAGAGCATGTATTCCAAATACCACTTAAGTGTCATGGAGCAGATGTTGGAGTAGGAAGTAGATGTGGGTAGTTGACTTAACTGCATATGTCCTGCTACTGGGGTTTGTGATGAACAATAAAGGATGATCTTCTGCAAGCTGATTGTACATCAGTCCCTGTGTTTAACTGCTCTGGGTTCGCTGTGGGGATGCAGTACTCCACCAGCACACACTGAGGGAGCTGTTGGACTTGCTGAGGCTATTCAGGTCACTTCCCATACCATTTAGCTGGCAGTGCCTGGGCAGCATAGAGTGAAGGAAGTGCTGGGGACCCAATCCACCATGCTGTAATGAATACCTGATTGATGAAAGCATGAAGTTCTGGAAACAATCCACTTTAAGTGAAGCAATGACAGTGAAAATGTTGAGCAGCATTTTCATATAAAGATATAAGCGTGAAAATGATGTTACTTTCTAAGAGGGAAAGAAAACCATTTTGTATTAGTTAAAAAGACAAATACAAATACAATATTTATTTTTTAAAGATTTTATTTTATTTTTCTTTAGAGGGGAAGGGAAGAAGAGATGGAGAGAAACATCAATGTATGGTTGCCTCTCGTGCATCTCCTGCTGGGAACTGGCCTGCAACCCAGGCATGTGCCCTGACTGGGAATTGAACCATGATCCTTTGGTTTGCAGGCCCACGCTCAATCCACTGAGCTACACCAGCCAGGGCAAATGCAATATATTTCTATATCAAGTAAACTAAAGGAAAACAGCTTTAAGCATTATATTTAATGCTAATATCTTAAATATTTCAGTCCCAAGTTAGGATGAAATATTTAAAGCATTAGTATTATGGGTCTTACAACCTTACTTTTGCAAGTACCATAAAATAAAAATAAATTAAAATTACTATCAGATCAAGTTCCTACCAAGATAGAGGCATAGGTAGAAATCCTTCACTTCCTTGCACAACCGAAAGTAGGATAACACCTATCTAAAATCAATAAGAACCAGGAGCTCCAGAAAATCAAATTTCATAGAACTCCAACAACCAGGGAATTAAAGAAAAAATCAACCAGAACAACCAGACCAGTAAGAACCTGTGGCGAGGTCATGAGGCCAGAGCCAGCTGAGAAAAACCGCACAGGCAGGGTTGGCTGAAGGTGAAACTGAGACTCATAGTTGACTGTGGACTACAGTGGTTGCCTTGGTGGGAGAAACTCCCAGTCTCACATAAGAGTTCATTAGAAAGTGGACTAGAGATGAGCAGGAGAGCTGCATTGTTCCCTTTCTGGTCCCTCCCCCAGAGGTAGCGCCACAGTTCAGTGAAGATGGTTGCCTCACCCTGGTGAATCCCTTAGGCCCCATCCCCTTACAACTTAAACAGGTGTGCCAAGACAAAGAAATACGGCCCAAATGAAAAAACAGAGCAGAACTTCACAAAGAAAGCTAAGTGATGAAGTGATAGTTAACCTATCTGATGGAGAATTTAAAGCCCTGGTAATCAAAATGCTCACAGAACTGATTGAGCTTGGTCGAAAAATGAAAAAACAAATGAGACAGCCAAAATGAAATAAAGTAAAATATTCAGGGAACCAACAGTGACAGGAAGGAAACCAGGACTGAAAGCAACGATTTGGAACAGAAGGGAAAAATAAACATCCAACTGGAGAAGAATGAACAAACAAGAATTCAAAAAAGTGAAGAGAGACTTACAAACCTCTGGGACAACCTGAAATGTTCCAGTATCCAAATTATAGGAGTTCCAGAAGGAGAAGAACAGCAAGAATTTGAAAACTTATTTAAACAAATAATAAAGGAAAATTTCCCCAATGTGGTAAAAGAAATAGACTTCCAGGAAGTCCAAGAAAGCTTAGAGAGTCCCAAAGAGGTTGGAGCCAAAGAGGAGTACACCAAGGCACATCATCTTTAAATTACCCAAGCTTAAAGAGGCGAGAATCTTCAAAACAGCAAGAGAAAAGGAGACAGTTACCTACAAAGGAGTTCCAATAAGACTATCAGCTGATTTCTCAAAAGAAACCTTACAGGCAAGGAGGGGCTGGACAGAAGTATTTGAAACCATGAAAGGCAAGGACCTACATCCAAGATTGCTCTATTCAGTAAAGCTTTCATTTAGAATGGAAGTGCAGAAAAAGTGCTTCCCAGATAGGTCAAGTTGAAGGAGTTCATCATCACCAAGCCATTATTATATGAAATGTTAAAGGAACTTACCTAAGAAAAAAGAGGATCAAAATATGAACAGTAAAACAACAATAAACTCACAACTATCAACAAATGAACCTAAAAGAAAAGAAAATCAACAAAAACAAAAACTAAGCAAACAACTAGAACAGGAACAGAATCAGAGAAATGGATATCACATGGAGGGATTTCAGTGGGGAAGGGGAAGGTAGGAATTAGAGGGGAAAGTCACAGGGAAGAAGCAGCATAATTAGTAGGCATAAAATAGATGGGGAGAGATAAAAAATGGTACAGGAATCAGAGAACTCAAAGAACTTATATGTACAACCCATGGACAAGATCTAAGGTTGGGGGGAATGCTGGAGGGTTGGGGGAACTGTGGAGTGGGGATGAAGTGGGGAAATGGAAAAACTGTAATAGCATAACCAATAACAATACTTTAAAAATTGCTATGAGATCAAATGTGAGCTAAAAAAACAGGAAGAAATTTTTTTAGTTGTAAAGTTAAATAAACAATTATTGTTTTACCTAGATAAACATTATTTTTAAAATCCAAGGTTAAGAATATTTTCACATTAATTTTAACTTGTCTTTAATTTGAATCCTTATTTAAATATAGTAATAAATATTCCCTTACCACATATTCTTAAGCCCTCATCTATTCCATTTTATTTTTATATTTTTAGCTTAAATTGAATCAAATATTAGAAATCTTCCAAATTTGTTTTTTCCTGTAGAATGTGTGATATCATTCATTACTGGAAAGGACAATCCATTCTGATATTGATTATGTTGTGTAAAATTTTAGATCTTTCTATAAACGTGTGAAGGCTGTAAACACCAGGAATTCCCAGTGGTTTAGCAGAATCATTCCTTCTCTGACTACATAATTGCTAAATTGTGCATGTCAATGGCTCCCAGATATTCTGTCCCCTTTGCAGCTGGTTATCAAGGAAAACTTGCTGCAGAATGGTGTTGTTTGTGTGTCCTTTAAGATAGGAACTCAAAGGTCAGGAGTTGCCAAAAGCATTTTCACTGAATAACTGCTTCTTTTCCCATGCTCTGCAATGTGCCTCACCAATGATCCTTACCATTTATTTCTTAATGCATGCATCTAGTTTCTAAGCCAAAGCCATTTTTTTACACCCAAGCTTTATTACAATTCATCACAGTGATTGGTTATATAATACATGTTTATTACAAGCCTATATGCCAAATTTACGAGGTAATATTTTTTCATAATTATTTTTAGACATTTAAAAAATAAATGTTTTCCCAATGATTTAAACTCTAGAACAAGCAACAATTAAATATTTAGTTTACAATGGAATATGATATGATCAAAAAGCCTTTTTTGTAGCAGGATAAAAGTTTCTCTTCTTAGTGAGAGTATATTGTTTGATTTCTGTGCTAACTTAGGAGTAAAAGGGTTCTATTAAAACAGTGAGTAATGCCAGCATTTAGCTGCTAGATCCAGTTAGTGCGTGGTTCAGAAGCTCTGTTCTTAGCATTTCCTCTGAGTCAGACTACTGTGCAGTTGCCATTGGCTGCTCTACTGCTTTAACTGTTACTACAAGATTAATCTTTAGTTTTGACAGTTCAAACAGTTGCAGCAATTAATTACTAGGGAATAATTTCACATCCCAAAAATACAGACAATGAAAACATGTTCATAAATATGCTCCGATACTCATCTGTTTTCCCCAAAGTATAACCTAAGATATGTTTGTAATGGCAAGTCCTAATACGCACAAATTACATATTCCTTTAACCAAAAGAATGGTGGGGGGTGGGGAAAGCAGGCAATGTGATTTCTTTTCAAGTGAGATGTGAAAACATACTGGACGTGCACATTTGATCAGAATTCCATGATTACATTGCATACGTAAACCTCACTACAATCTCTTATAAGATCTTTTCTCTTTCTTTGCTGAATTGTTGTGATAGTATTTCAAGAACTGTAGTTTATGCATGTAAAAGCTGAAAGAACAAAAGAAAACAGTGATGAACATGACAGGACACTACATTCAACATACAGACAAAGACTCTAAGCAGCATCTGAAACAAATGAAAGAAAAACAGATTGTCATCAAATCTCCATTTCTTTTTCAAAAGTTCGATACATATTTCTTTGGGGAATAGTTTTCAAATGATATATGGAATATGTGAAATACAATTGTAAACAGACACGGAATTTACATAGGTTACAATCTGTTCCATGATCTTTGTTCATTCTTAACAAAAAGTCAGGGTACACCACTTGGAACAGAATTGCACTAAACTAAACCTAAGATTGAATTATTAGAACTGACATTATTAATATTTTTAATATTCCATGGCTTTCTTGTGATTCTTTGCATGCTGCATCTCTAGCAATCTCTGGTGCCTTAATCATTTGAAGACTTGCTGTGTTCTCACTAGCTGTTTGCTGGTATGTGAGCACAGTCTCCTTGAATGGCAATATATATGCATGGGCAAAAGAAAACTACAGTCCAAAAATCCTATGTCTAAAATATTAACTGCTACATTCAGTGTTTCTTACACTCTTGTTCCCTGAACACATGTTGCCCTGGGGTCTGAAACTGAGCTAGCCTTGGCCTTTTGTAGCACTTTGGTCTCTTTCTTTCACCAAAGGCAGGGCACAGCAGGGGTGAGGTGAAGGGGGAGGAGCGGGGGCAAAAAGGGCAGGAGGGGACGGTGGATAAGTAGGACAAGAAAAGGAAAGCTCTCTGTGGGTCGCTTGTTGTCAGAGCATGGGAAAACGGAATGCCATCGCCCCAAAGTGCTTCCTTCCACCCCACTTCACCCACATACCGGCTGAGCCAGGCCACCAGTTACTGACCACCGCCTTGTTGCATTTTCTTTCACCCTTTGAGGTTGCACATGTGCCAGAGTGCTGACTGACACCACATTTTGAAGCTGATTGCACAACATTGTCCAGCGCAAGCCATGCAGAAAGCACAGCCGGCTGCGCGCAGGGCCAGGACTCACAGCCGACAACATTTCTTTCTAGGTGGTCAGCCGTGGAGCACGGGTTCTGACAATTGTTATTGTCTGAGTATCTTGCTACAGAATCACAGAGTAGAAATGGGGGATGCAATGCTAGCTGAGGAATGAAAAGGCACAAGATCGGATACACACACACACACACACATATATCAGATAAATATATATGTGAGATAAATATATATGTGTGTCGGATAAATGTGTGTTTATTATTTATTTATTTATCATGTATCTTGGGCTTGCATGGTTCTTAGCCTGTAGGGAGACTCTAGTGCAAGGAATTCAATTTATCAGCCTTTCCCTGTACCTGTGTTGTGCAAGATTCCAGCAAGTCAGCCAGTTTGTATGGAGTTGTTAAAAGGTATACTTTGGATAAGCCATATGCTGATCTTACTTAAATAGAGAAGACTTCTAGAAAAAATAAGGAATTGCAGCTGGTGGCTACGGTAGTTTACTATTTTTGAACAACTCTTTAGTATATGGTATTTTAATTCATCCCTTAGATTCAAATTGGACTTTGACTATGTACACTGGAATATACAGCATGCATAGTGTTCTGAGTAATGCCGGTTTGCTAAAATTGCAATGTAGATTGACGCTAAAGAGGCAGCTTTGGCATTGCTAAAATCTTTGCAGGCATTTCGTACAGAATGAAAATGCTGACGGCCTAGCTACCTCTGCAAACATGGGTGCTGTAAATGCAATAGTCTCCATCCTGCTACTTTCAAAGTACAGAATGGGTAATTAGTACTGCTCAGGCTGTGATAGTGAAAGATACACAGTATTCTCATTATACCAAGAATGCTGATTTTTCAGGGGTTTATTATAATCAAGCTAGAAAAAAATGCTGTAGATAAAATTGGTACCCGCTTTTCTATGACGGGCAATCTTATTTTTATTTAACAAAATATAAAAGAAAGTCAAATAATCAAGGCTATTTCGAAGCTAAAAATACATAGCAAGTGGACATCTAAATTACCTGGATTTCTGGCTGATTATCTGTATTGGTTTTATTTTCTACTTTGCACTCAAAAGCACAATTTTTGTGTATTGTTTGTTTGAATTTCACAAACTCCTAGGGAAAAGTCTCTGTTGCTTAAACTTATTAGACCACGTCAGGGTAAAATACTTCTGTGCTCTGCATCCGAGATGGTTCCGAAGTGTTCGAGTTTTCCCATTGGCCATTGCTGCATTAGCCAACCAAAGTTCTGCCCCTGGTATTGGTGGTCATATTTTTGTTGGGTTTCCTTATTAATACTTTGCTAAACCAAGGAAAACCTTGCTCAGGCTACTTCACCACTGAAAGCAATTAACCTGTAACATGAGCTCTAACATCACTGCACACTGCAGAGAATCAACAAAGATTTGTTATTTGGCGTAATGACAAGTTCTAATCCTCTCCCTGTAGAGCCCTCTGGAGGATTTTTAGCATTTGGACATTGCTAAACAGACATGTTCCAACTGCCCTGGTATGATGCACTGGATTTGTTCCAAACATAGAAAGTCTACCAGAAAGCCACTGCATCACTCAAACGATTGACCACAAACAACCATTATCAATTTCGTTTTGCTCAAAGTCTCTATTAAGTAAAGCCTGAGCAGGTCCTAATAATAATAATATATAGAATGTTTGGATAAAAATATGCCATGATTGACTTGTTGAGCTACAAAACCTTTGTTAATATGTAGAGCATTATCAGAAAATCCTTTCTTTTCTTTCTTACCTTGTAAGTTTCGTTTTAAACTATAGGTCCTTTCTGGAACCAGGTTGCGGACCATAGCTTCATGTCTGTCTGCTTCAAAGTATTCCCTGACTTGACCGTCTTTCGTTCATTTATTAATTCATTTATTCAGTCATGCCACAAACACCAGTTGAGTGCCTGCTCTGTTTAAAGTCTTGCATCACACTGTATTTTAAAAAGAGATATAAGTATATTAACATATGTTTTTTTTTACACCCAACTGCTTATGTCCATTTTCTTCCTCTGTTTCTAACTCAACACGATGGCACCAATCTTGCCCCCCCAAAAGCCATGATTTATTTGCTCGCTTCTCTGCCTTTTGCCGGATACTAGCTGCTCTCAGTGCTTCCCAATATAGTTATGCAAGCAAGTGAAAATTAATGTAGTGAAAATCACGACAAAATCTATTTCACATATCAGCTTGTTTGCCCATTTATAATATAGAAAGAGAAATATTCTTCCACTTTATTTTACCTCTCTTAGTTTCTTGGTTTCTTTATCTTACCTTTTCTACAACAGCAACAAGAAAAAGTTTACTAGTGAAGTAACTCCTCTACAGAATTAGACCACTGTGTCTTACAGAAGAGGAGTTGCGGGTTTAATTTTACTCCCATTTAATTTCTCAGCCAGTGAAACATCTGATGAAGTTATTCTGAAAACTGTGTGTTTTTAATGATATATTTTGCTTGTACCTAAATTGCTTTACTTGGTAATTTGTAGTGCAACTGAAGTGGCAATTTGATATTTTTTACTATGGGAATAAGTAGATCATCCAGTGGCTAAACTATTCTTCCTACATTACAGCATTTTATCAGATATGAGTATTATCAGCCATATATCTTCAGCACCACATTTAGTTTAAACATCATGAAATAATCAAACTAAAAAAGGAAGGTAACCTTTACCTGGGGACTGCATGAACTTTATCACAAGCCTAACCACTGCTGCTGACCAATGAAAGAGGAATTAGCTCTCCAAACTACCAGCATAATCAGTGACTCTTCCTCTCACAGTGTGCAAAAGAAAGAAAATACACAGGAAGGCAAAATTCCAAGGTTGCAATCCTATAAAGGAATACATAACTTTAAAAAAGAGAGAGTAAAAAGAGGTGAAAAGGAAAACAACAGGTAAAATCTTAATGATACTGAGTGAGATGCAGTGTGGAAGAGCCATGGGTCAAATGAAACTGAGCCAAGTAAGGTTTCATGAGGATGAAAATCACCACATTCTGTAACTTTTGCATCATTTATACAGCTAAGCAAATGTTTTTATTAACAAATTCTTTTCAAAGAGGGTGTTGTGAGTTTGCTAATATCTACTTGTACTAAGTTAATATACAAATATCAGGCTGAGGTCTTTAAATTTGTCCTTCTTGATTTTAAGTCTGATCTGATCCATAGTTGATTAGCACTTTTTTCATTTATTCAAAAATTCTATGCAAGAACTCTGCATAAAGTGTCAGTAACTGGGTTGTCAAACTCCAAAGAAGGGAAACATTAAAATGAAAGTGAAGACAGAAGAAGATTCTTTCTGTGTCCAGTAAAGTGATGCTGGGTAATCCCTTCACCCAAAGTAAAGCATGCTCTTTTCATTTTCTTTGTGATCACAAGGATGTGTCCTGGACCCTAGCTGACATATTTAGCCACTTCTCCAAAGGCAACCTGATAGAAAAGTTTCATTTCCCATGCTTTGAGTAACTGTTGCTGAAGTTACTGACATGTGTGAAATGCAAAAAGCAGACAAACCTGAGTACTGAAACACCAGTGTCTTGATTCCTCTGTCTTATTTTGCTAGGCAAGAGACAGAGTTAGAACCTGTACCAATAGTAGCTTCAAAAAGTTAAATGATTCATCCATTAATACTTTGACATAAGCATTCTCTATAGTAAAATGTATTTTATGAATTCAAAAAAATATTTTACACATTAAAGCAATTTTCACAGTATAGGAAGAAAAAAAAGACATTGGAACATTTACTCAGTATTGAATATTGTTAAGAAAACATTAGCCAGATGCAGAATTGTCTGGAGTAAAAGTGGACGGAGTTAACCGATTTTGTAAACAATAGAACATAGTTAATTTAATGGGTTTACTTGAATAAACTATTTTACCCAGCCTATCACATCTGGTTATTTAATCAACAGCACAATAGTCTTGAGAAACAAAGCATTGTAGATCATGGTGATTGCTAGGGATAACCTCCAGTTCTTTTATTCCTTAAACCCGTGCGAACTGTGCACATGAAACAGTGTGGGACACGTGGATGAGCACTCCTGTTCCTATTTAGCCATCATGGAACTATCACCTATATCAGTCCAAAGCCTAAACATGCACTTTCTATGCGTGCATGTGCATGTATGTATATTTTAATCCCCCCTCTTTGTTAGGTGACATTACGATTATGTAAACTATATCACTAGATTTGCTTTTATCAATTATTTAAAATATTATTCTTAAATGAGAATTTACAAAGTATATTTTTACACTAGTCTAGGAGAAAATTAAAAAGGTAACCTGTAGGCCAAGTCACATTTAAACTACAAATTTAGCCTTCTTATAATTCAGTGTTTGACCTGAAGTTGTGTTTGTTCTCTTTTCTTGAAAATAGTAATATTTTTAATATGTTAGTCTCAAGTGGCTTTTGCTTACAAGGGAGTGTTTGAAGTAGTGTGAGTAACACCTAATGAAGCATTATAGTTGGATACCTTGTATTTTGATGTGAAATAAGGCTATCATCTTCAACTTACTTTTAAAATAAAGGCTTTTCCTGGTGAACCATATCTCCAAGTCTTTTTAAAGACTGACATCTAATGCTTTGGTGATCTGAAGAGTTCAATTTAGGTTTTAATTTTCTCATGGTTGGTCTTAAAGGAAGACACTACACCAAGTTTTGATTTTTTGTTTTTGTGGTTTTACTTTCCTTATTGTATAATCTTAATGCTGTATGTCAGTTTGGGGCTTTGCTTCACTTTATTCTTAGGTTATTGATTCAATATCAATATCAAAATGTACTAAGATATGTTTTGTTTAAAAATATTTCTAATTTCCTCCTGTTGTCATCTACTGCAGATTACCATTTTCATGAAAATGTGAAGCATTTATTACCCAATTATTGATTATTACTTTACAGAAGTAGAATTTTAAAAATATTTTGTTGCATTTTTATGTAATCTAGAAAGCTGAAATATCTAACACAAATTTAATTCCATTTTAAAATATAAAATAAAATCATTTATTTTACTTGTTTGCATACTTTCATTTATATATATATATATATATTCAATTTTTAAATGTAACCCTCTTGAATTGAATAACACATATTCTGCAACATATTTGTAAATAAGATCTTTATTCCTGTGGTAAGACAGCATATCTTCTTTTAGTGTAAGAAAGAATGTAAATTATTTACAGATGACTTCTGTTATAGGTTATAACCAAAAATACCATAGAGCAACATTTACTTTAAAGAGCAAAAGACAGCCAACCTTTACTCACTCCAACACAACAAACAGTTACATTTCTCAGTTTAAATATTTGGGAAGGAGATCTATAACATATGTGCTCTTTGTTCAAAATTCCAAGCAAGTGATAGTTTTGTTGGAATTTTTGTTAGCCATTTTTGAAACCTCTGTTCCAAAAAGCAGCAGAATGCTTTATTAAAATATAATAAAATAGCACCCATAATACTTTATTAGAAATAGCATTAAAATAACATTTTTAATGCTAAAGAATTATAGTCTTGGAAGTTAGTTTAGTGAAAGTAATTGGCATCAGTGGGTTAATTGTTTCTAGAGCATTTTTAAGTAAATATTATTAGCAAAGTATTTTAATTACTGTACTTTATGTGGCCTAAATGTAGGCATTTATTAATACAAACCAAGCTCTCATTACAAATTTGCACAGAAAATGATAAAATATTATGTATGAAATGAAGCATTAGCATGGACCATTAAGTCCTCTATTTTCATTTAATTAAATTTGTCAGTAGTACCCTCTTTAACTGAAAACCAGTCATAACCACAAAATTAAATAATAATTAAAGAAACAACTATTGAAAGAGTTGCTTGGAAGCTAAGGTGCCATTTAACCAAAACATAGCAATTTCATGTAAATTGCAGACCATGTAGACACAGTTCTAAAATTATGCTTCCTGTGGGCCTGTATATGTTTGATTTAGCAAGTATTTTCAACATTACAGACTAGCTATCTGATCTGAATTATCAGTCTATAATTCAGAACAGTGAGAAATTATTGCAAGTTTCTGTAAACTTACATATACCATTATAAAGTAATAAAAGTTCTACAGAAGAATTCAGTTTATTGCTATATAATCAGTGGCTTTGCCCACATAATGTATGTATCAACAGTTAGGTCTATGATATCTGTCTTTTTAGTATTTCTGATAATCCTCTGTGCAAATTGTTTGTGTGGTGATATAACTAAAACTAGGCTAAATTAAGTACAATTCTTTATTCTGTATACTCTTCATATTCTTCAATATATATGAATGCAGGATGCATCCCTAGGTCTTTCATGTTAAAACTATGATATTACCTTTTCAAATACAATTTTGTTTGTTGATTATTGGCTAAAATTCTCTAGTCTAAGGTTTACTTTAATTTATCAAAAAGTCTAGTTTTCCTCTGTGTGGTGTGTGCACATGTGTGCACGGACTTGTATACAAATGCATGTAGGTATTTGTTTTCATTTGTTGCTCTTCTGAAAGTTCTCCAAACTTTGCAAATTCTTTTTCACTCTACCTAGTTATGTTCCAAGTTGCACAGCCAGCAGGGGGAGGTAAGATTTAAGGAAATAGAAAAAGTAGTTGCTGAACTTCATGGCAGCAACTATTTTAGGGGACAAACAAACCAACCAAAAGATTTTCTATGAACAGAGGAGAGATCTCTAATGTATTTGGGATAGACTTAGCATCTTAGGTAAGATACTGGCTCTCAATTAGCATTTTGATAAACATTGGCCAATTTACTTTATTGGTCTACATTTTAAACATTGTACACAAATTCTAGTTTTTGGAAATCCTCTAAGATATTTTCCATTACACAAACTATAGCTGAATTTATGTATGCAAATCTGTGAGTAAACTTAAAAATTTGTTCAGATAAATATTCTCATGAGCTTGTATTATGTTCAATTTGCTAAAAAATTGTACAGGGTTATGTCTGCTCAAATAAGTGATGACTACTTTTACGCAGCAATTAATAAAATATAACAAAAAATAAAAAGTTATAATTTCAAGAAAGATAAAATACATTTCTGCATTTGTATGCATGCAGTCAATTAAATGTGTGGATAGGTTGGATATGATGTGTGTTCTTGAAAAAGACTTATGTTACCTGGAAGGTAATCAAGTTTAGTATTTGGAATAAAGTAATACAGTTTTCATATCTACAAACCTATTTTTTGATAAACTCAGTTTAGCCAGGATGAGGGTTAACTCAGTTTGCCTAGTACTTACAACTTTGACAAGTGCAAACAGTAAATGTATCTGTTTTTTAACATGAGGTAGATTCACTATGTAAAAATGTAGATTGTTGAGGAAAACATATTGATTTACATTAAAATTGTCGCCAAGGAAAACAGAAAATTAAAGCCATATCTCACATTTGTAAGTTGATATCTTACTTCAAAATACTTCACAAATCTATTTTGTCTGATCCTGATCTTTAACACTTTTAAAAGAAATATTTATACCCATTTTACAGATTTAAAAAGATAGCATGTATTTTAATGATACTTTAAAATAAAACTTGGTTTCACAAATTATAAGGATTTGTTTTCTTATTTAAAAAGATAATTCACTGATTTTTAAATTTAACATGTTGTAATATTGAAAAATTTAGCACTCTCTATTAATATATGTCCTTTCTTATAATAACTCAAAATGCTATGTATAAACATATCCTTTCATATTTTTGTTTTTTTTTTTTGTTGCATATATTCATACTGAGACTTTAAAGGTAATTTTTCAAGAATTTTTTTTAGATTATCATATAAGACAAAAATCAAATTTCAACAAATCAGAATTCAGCTTAAAGCATTTAAAATATTTCCTAATTCAGACATACACATACACAAACATGTATTACAGAAGCTCTAATGAAACTATACTTTGTATTTCAATATTCCAATTTTATTCTCTCTAGAACCAATACTTCTGATTTTAGTAGACTTTTAGAGGCAATAATTGGAAACCTTGAAGTTCAAGGATTGAATACTGTTGCAGGCATCATTACTCTTGTGCATATTGGTGTTATGAAGACACTGTGAGCCACTTTGGGTGTTGTATTTCAGAACCCAATGTTGAGTTCATATAGAATACTGCATAAAGTTTTGATAAAGTATCTAGTTCTTATAAAATATTTAATTCCTCTAAGCTCTTGAATACTTTATAATACATAAATTAAACTGATGTTCACAGAATTTAATGAGGGAACTTGAACTCTTTTTAATTTTAGGTATGCTTATTTTGTTGTTCTATAATATCAATATATTTTTCTATATCCACGCACAAGAGTTTAATTTTCTAGCTTTTCCAACTTCCCCTCTTATTTAAAACAGATCACAACATCTCTTCATTAACTCCTAAACTAATCTCAAACATTGGAGTGAAAATACATTACATTCTGTTAAATGATTGATATTTTAAATCTATAAATTCAACACAGTATTATAAATGTGACCCTATCCCAGTGGTCTTGCAAGAATAGATGTGTACCAGTTTACTAGAACAATTAAAAAGCTTGTATCAATATTTTGTATTCAATTAAATGAACAAGATATTTTATCAGGCTTCAGTAATCAGAATCCAGATTTAAAAGAATTTGAAATTTTCTAGTACTATGTTGAATAATCGTGGTGAAATTAGACATCCCTTGTTCCCAATCTTAAGAAAAACATTTGCAGTTTTTGCTGGTTTAGTATAATGTTGGTTGTGGATTTGTTATATGTGGCTTTTATAACTTTGAGATATGTCCCCCCAATCCCACTTCATTGAGGATGTTTTTTATCATAAATAGGTGCTGGATTTTATCAAACATCTTTTCTGCATTTATTGATATGATCATGTAGTTTTTATCTTTTATTTTGTTTACATAGTATATTATGTTTTTTGATTTGCAAATATTGTACCAAGCTTATATCCACAGAATAAATCCCATTTGATCATGGAGAATGATCCTTTTAATGTATTGCTGGATCTGTTTTGCTAACATTTTGTTGAGGATTTTAGTATACATGTTCATCAGGGTTATTGGCTTATAATATTCTTTCTTTGTAGTATCTTTCTCTGGTTTCAGAATTAGGATAATGTTGGCCACAGAAAATGGGCTTCAGATCTTGCCATCTCTTGAAATTTTTGGAATAGTTTGAGAAGAAAGAAACCTGAAACACTAATTCAAAAGAATATATGTAAAACTAATTCAAAAGAATATACGCAGTTTACAATATCCATGATTTATAAGCAGCCCAAGGGTCCATCAGAGGATGAGTAGATAAAAAGCTGTGGTACATTTACACAAGAGAATACTACCAGACCATAGAAAAGAATGAAATCTTACTCTTTTTGACAGCATGGAATAAGCTGGAGAGCATTATGCTAAGTGAAATAAGCCAGTTAGAGAAAGTCAAATACCATATGATTTCACTCATATGTGAAATCTAATGAATAAACTGAACTAACAGGCAAAACTGCGATAGATTCATCGATAGAGAACAGGCCAAAAGTTGTCAGGGGGCAAGAAAACTGGCAGGAGGGGAAGAGGGATTGAGCAAAAAGAAAAAAAAAATAGAAAAAATGTCAAGGACATGGACGCCAGCGGGGTGATTGCTGGGTGGGAGGGAGGCTGACCTGGTGGAAATTGGAGGAAGATATGGGGAGATAAATGGTGATGGAAGGAGACTTCACTTGGGGTGGTGAACATACAATACCAGGTACAGATGATGTGTTATGGAATTGTACACCTGAAACCTGCATACTTTTTTAAGCAGTGTCACCCTAATATATTAAATAAAAAGTGAATAAATAAATAACTTTGAAATGTTTTAAAATTCAGAGTCAGTGTTGAATAGATAACCATACATTGGGTAAAATTTTTATTATTCCAGTCAGATGGTTTACATTGTGCTAAGAAAACTCAATAGCTTAACACGGCATGCTAATTTTCCATTCTGCTAAAAGTCCAACACAGTTTGGTATTATACAGAGAAAATGAGTGCTCTGGTCCATCAAGTCACTCAGGAATCCAGACTGATAGTGGCTCTGCCATCTCATCCTGTTGACTTCTACACACAGGAATCTGATGAGACAATGGAAGTAAAAACAGAGAATTGTGCTTTCTTTTAAAATGCTTTGCCTAGGGTGACATGTGTAATTTCTCCAATAAATTATGGACCAAAGTTAGTTATATTACCATATTTTACTCTAAGAGAGTAAAAAGTATAACTTCCATGTGCTGGGAAAGAGATAAGAGGCCTAGTTGTTGAATTTGTAACATCTCCTACAAAAACCAATAACAATCAAATGAGTATTAAAGGTACTGGTGGATTTTAGAAAAAGTATAAAAAATAAAAATGTATAGGCTTTTTCCTGCAACCAAGTATTAAACTACAATTTTAAATATCTTTCAAAAACAATTGAATAATTAATTGAAAACTATGAAAATCGAGAATAAAGAAAAAATAGTGTGCTTTCTCTTCATAGACCCTGAATTCAATCCTGGTGTCACTCAAAATTTCCTTGTGTGTACCATATTGTTACCCATTGCTATTACTGCTCCTCAGTGTACCTGTATTTTAATCTAATTAAACTGCCATTTCATGCAACAGACTTAGTCTACCTACGCTTGTGTAACCCTCAAGTCGTGTGAAATCATTGCATCATTTAATTCCTGAGTGCTTTTAATAGATTTTGACCATAATAGTCATCTTTTTTCAAAATGACCACTTATATCTGAAGACTAAAGTCTTGTTAGTGTAAGATATGTTAAGATGTTCTAATATATAGCCATCACTTAGTGTGAGAATACTAATTTCTAAGGGGGTCGCTAAAAGTCATTTACCCATCTCCCCATTACAACCACCTGCATTTGTAAATGGAATAGAAAAACATTTAAGCTACAATTTACAGCCATTGACAAAGAATGTAAGGGAAAAAGAGAGTCCAGAAAAGATATAGAACTAAATCGGACTTTAAAAATAAAAGATACTGTACAGCAAACTATAATCCAGAAGCACTGTATTAAAAAATAGAAACCTATCCACAGGAATTTAAAGAAAGTTCTGAGTGAAAAATATGTGGGATCCCAAAGCCCTTGTTTGTAATTCGGAAATCCAAAGAAAACTGTTTCATTTATTTAATTTGTTTCTCTGTAAATTTGGCAAAAGACTCATTAGGCAGCAGAACCCCCACCTGAAGTGATAAGAACATTTTTTTTATTTATCTCACTTAGTGTGAACAGCCATGCATTTCATTACATAAATGTTAAGAAAAAATTTAGGGGACATTATCTCAGGTACTACTGGGGTTACTTTGAAGTATAGAACATGCTCAGCTAATAGCCAGCTCTGAAATATTCAAAATTTAAAGCATCTGGCCCAAAGATTTTTCAATAAAAATGTTGTATATCTAGACAAAAGTGCACTTTTTGGTGAAAATTAAGAGGCCTGTTTCATTCTTGCGTATACTGATTTCTACCCATATTTAATTGTAATTTTCCCCTACTGTGCTTCCTTTCCTTTATTTGCAATGTCAGAAGGGTGTGTGGACTCACAGATTTCGAAGGTGTTTTCCTCTGCTGGTGCTCTCTATCTTTATTAACTTTCATATTATGTCATCTAAATTCTCTACATTTATTCATTTCTAATACCACATATTGTCTCCTCTGAATCAAAGTAATCTATTAGGAGACAAGCATAGCTCTGAACTCCTCTCTACCACACAAGGTTATACAAGTCAAATGCAGTATGATGAATTTAGTTAGGGGATTTTTCTTAATCCCAGTGTTCCCAAAGGAAAAAAGTGTAAATCAATTTAAAATTAATTTAGACATAAAGCAAAGGTAAGAACTTTAACTTTGTATTTCCAAATTAGCCCATAGTTCTTCTAAATCGTTTGGTTTTTATTTTGGCTTTTTAATATACTACATAAAACCTGTAAGACCCCTACAATGGGTCTTGTAGTTTAAACTAAAAGAAATATTTTATGATGTTGTCTGAATAAGATGGAAAGTAATGCTTTATCACAGATATTGTGGCTGTGTCTAAAATACCCAAATCAATGTCATTTTTGTTACAAGGTCAATATTATTAACATAATAAAATAATCAATTTGATTATTATCTGTAGTAGCATTGTGTATATATTATGATCCAGGTTGTGTTCTTTCATATCATGAAAATTCTGTGTGACTTTTAAAACTTAAAATTAAATCTAATTTATTTCTAATTGACTTTATAGAAGGGGTATGTTCACATGTATGTGTAGTATGTTTCCATGTGTTCAAAACCTAGCTTTAGGCATTTATATTAATTTATATTAAGATTTTTTAAAAGCTCTTTTTATAAGGGGAGACTCTCAAAACAGAATTTATGAAAAACTCTGTATTTATTATTATATGTTTAGACTTTATTCACCTTCAAAGTACACTCCATTTGATGCAATACACCTATCAAAACGTTTTTTTCCCACTGCTCAAAACAGTCCTTGAACTTGTTTATTTTGATGCCTTTTAGTGCTTCTGTTGTTTTTGTTTGTTTGTTTGTTTTACATCTTCCACATAGGCAAAACATCTTCTTTTAAGGACTTTTTTTTTCATCTGGAGAAACCCAAAATAAAAGCCACTCAGGGCAAGATTGGGTAAATAAAGATGGTGGGGCATGGGGGTCATGCCATTTTTGGTCAAAAACTGCTGAACACTCAGTGTAGTGTGGGTAGGTGTGCTTGTAAATCACCCATCATGAAATGGACAAATACTTTGAAAGAGTCTTCAAAAAAATTTCACTGAACCTGAACAGAGCCTCTCACAACAACACCAGCTGTTACACTGATACAAATGGGTTCCTAGAACACTTACCCGTTGTGGGGGAGGAAGCCTGTACTACAAGGGGCCTGGCCCCCTGAAGATAATTCCATTTTTGGAGGGGGATCTTTCCTTGCATGTAGTTATTATCACAACACTTGAAACTTTTT
>PVKM010016829.1:8629-26556 GCA_004027735.1 Carollia perspicillata
GGGGGGGGCGGATTCTGCTCTCTGGAGAGCGTCTTGACTGCCTCTGCCATCCCCCCATTAAGGCCCCCTGGTCCCTAGTGACCGATTCTTCTCTGAGGCTCCTAGGACACAAAGCTCCTGGTGTCCTTTGGCGCCCGACTTGTTTTCTTTTCTGCACGGCTGACCTGTCTCTAGTAGTCGAGCCTGAACCCATTAGAAGCCCTAAGAGAACCACCGAGAGCTCATAGAAGAGAAAAATCTAAGATAAGGTGGGGAGGACAGAGGGAAGAAGGAAACAGAGCGAGAGCACAGGCAACGTGGTGGAAAGCCTGCAAGTACACTCCGAGGGCCCTTCCCGCGAGCAACTGGATCCAGCTGGTCCCAAACTCCCTGTGTTACCTAGAAAGTCTACTCCTCGACTCTCAGTGTGGGTACCTGGGTCTGACCCTCACGGCTCCCAGCTGCTCGGTTCCAGGCGGGGACGCACCTGCTCCGGAATCGCCCTCCGGCCACAGGCGGCGGGTCGTCTCTGCCCAAACACCTTCCGACCTTCCGGGCCAATGCACACCCCTAGCCCATCTCTGCCCAAGGGGCGTGTGGTGCCACTTACCTCTAGCGAGCTCGCGGGCGTCCCAGCCGCGCACCCGGCACCCGGCACCCGGCAGCCCTCCGTGCGTGTCCGCCGCTGACCTTGCGTCGATCGTCTGAGTCCACAGCAGCCGCCGGGTCTCCGTTTCCCGGCAGCAGGGGTCGGGATGGGCGGGGCGGGGAGAGGCTGGGGCCTGGAGTGGTGCCCGCAGGCAGGCGGTACAAAGGCGAGGCGAGCCGCACCTCCCTGCGCCCCATTCAACGCTCTACTGCGCTCCCTCCCTCGCCCCGCCCGCTCCCCGCCCGCTCCTTAAAGGCAGAGCTCGGCTCCTGGGCAGCTCGCGGAGAGGCACAGGAAATGACCTCAGCAGGTTCCAGCTTCCCACCTCTCCGCACCGCTGGGCTCCGTCTCTTGGGTGGTGGGGGCTCCGTGGACTTTGCGTGTCTCCCGGGCTCCGGCCCCGAGCTCTCTGCAGAGGCCGCACCAGCCGCCACAAGGGAGGGCAAGTGTGTCCTTGCATCGGCTCTGCTCCCGACAAGCTTGGGACCCTCTTAGCCGGGGCGCAAGACCAGACCCTTACCCCTAACACCAAAGGAGGTTCCAGCATTTGTCTGGCGACCTGTACAAACTTTAACACCCGGATACTTGAAGCAGACGGCCTTATTTTAAACAACCTGCCCCACTGGGGTACAGATTAATTTGTAATTTGGATGGAAAAAAAAAGTCACCGCAGCCCAGAGCAGTAGCTTGCTTGATTATGTATTTACATATATGCGTGCATACGTATGCATGCATTACTTATTTAAAGGAGAGGGCCAAGAAGACGGAAGAGCAACACGACACAGCCTGTTGGTCAGTTTGCAGGCTGTCTTCAGAGCACGCTTGTTCTTCAACGGCTTACAGTCGCTCAGCTAACCAGAGTCATCCTACACACACAGGGGTTGTTGGATCGCTCAACTTTCGGGTGCGTATGGGGTAAAAGCTTTCATCCCCAAAGGCATGAACAAGCAATCACCACCAGGGCTGGCTTCTCCAAAGTAAGAGGACTCAATCCAGGAGGTAGGGAAGGGTCCCCTGGCTTCAGCCCGGGTCTGAATCTGAATCTCTGGAGGTAAGGCTGGGAAACTGGCAAGCTCCCCAGGTGATTCTCCTGCACAGCGTGGAGAGCCCAGACACTGTGGAAAGATGGTCCCAGTAGTCAGGAAGCCAAGGTGGAAAGTTAAACTGGGCCAATTGGACTCCTGGGGCTGAACTGCAAATAGATTCAAATAGATTCATAGCTCCTGGGAATTGGCATAGGTCAGCCCAGTGTGTGGGACGCTGGTCTCTGCTGTCCCCTTCAACACTCTGGAAATTGCCTAAGGAAGCCCAAGCGCAAGTCCTCTGGAATTTGTAAGGGAGGTTCATTCATTTATGCATTCGTTCACTTTGAATCGATAACCATGCACATAGTATACATTTCAAATAATACAGGACTAACGAAGAAAAGCCAGTCTTCCTCCCACCCTCTCCCTTGCCCCTCAGATCACTCCTCCCCCCAAACGACCACTGTTGCGAGTTTTCGTGCATATCCTTTCTAGATACTTTATGCATATGTGAGCACCCATGCCTTCGTAGATGCACATGTATGCATATCCCCCTTTCAACGCTAAGGAAGTAGACCTTGCTTTTTTCCCTTGACATTCCCATTTGCTGACTCTAACTGTGACATATCAGCACACTTAGAGATGCCTTCTTTTTAATGGCTCCCTCGTTTTCTTCATGATGGATATTCAGGATGTTTTCAATCTCTGGCTATTACATACCTTGCTACAGTGACTGTCTTTGTACATGCTTTTTGGTCCACACGTATGACTTTAAGGTTTAATACACAGAAGTGGGATTACTGACTCTAAACACAATGGGAATTTTAAATTCCGATAAACGCTGCCCAACTGCCCTCAGAGGAGCCTGTACCCACCTACACTTCTATCAGCATGTGTGAGTGCCCTTTCATTCCCTCTCACCTGCACCAATGATGGATTTATCACAAAGTGCACAGCTTCCAGAAAGGGGAGGAGCAAATGAGTCAACATGCACGGACAACCTTAGGACACAGCTAGCACAGGGAAAGGCGCGAGGAAGTGTTAGCCATCAGTCTCCCAGCCGCATTCCCCTCTCTGATGGCTCCCCGCGCTGGGGTTAGTTTCAATCCCCGCTCTGTAAACTTGGGCAGATTCCTTGGCCTCTCTGGGACCCAGTTTCCTTATCTTTAATATGAGAATCATAATATCTGTTTCTAGAGTTGGTTTAAGGATTAAATCAGATAAAGGAGTTGCATAAATGTTGGTGTCCAATTATTATTCAATAAGTGATAGCTATTCTTTTTCCTTCAAACTTTCCTCCCAACTTTTTATTTTGAAAATTTTAAACCTGCAGAAGTTCAAAAAAGCAGCACATTAAATTATTACTAACATATTTCCACAGTTCCTTTCCCCCTGCCCCTCTCTCCCATTTGAGTTACTTGTACACAACTGTTTTTTAAAGATTTTATTTATTTATTTAGAGAGAGGGGAAAGGAGGGAGAAAGAAAGAGAGAGAAACATCAATGTGTGGTAGCCTCTCACATGGCCTGCACTGGGGACCTGGCCCACAACCCAGCCATCTGCCCTGACTGGGAATCGAACTGGCAACCCTTTGGTTCACAGCCCGAGCTCAATCCACTGAGCTACACCAGCCAGGGCATGTACACAACTTTTTTATCCTTTATGTTTTACACAACTTCTTGAGCGTCTATTCCTGAATACTTTACCATGTACTTTCCTAAGAACAAGGATGTTCTCTAAATATTACTCTTAGGAAATTTAATATGGACACAATACCATCATCTACAAGGTAGGACACAGTTTAATTTCCTCAGTTGTCCCAATAATGTCCTTTATAGCTGAGCTTCATAGCTCTTTATGTATCATTATTAGTCCCTACCGAGTACTCACAGAGTGAAGGGATGATTAGAGGAGAGTGGGCACATCCCCTCCTCCACTCTGGGGAGAGGCTGGCGCCAGCAGCCCCAGACCCTGGCAGGTTTCGGGGGCTGCAGGCAGTCAATAGCCAGGCACGAGGCATGCTCACAGGCAGAGCAGGCTTTCCCATCTAATACTAGGGACTGTCCTTTGCTGATGTTGCCTCCTCTGCTTGACCCCAGCCACCCCAGGCTGGCAGCCCAACAGCTCTGCCCCGCCTCCCACAACTCTGTTTGGGTTTCTGGTGTCCCCTCTACCTCCCCCACTGGTACCCCATCAGCAGAAGCAGCTGTTCAGGCTCCAATGAGACCTGACTCCTACATCACTCGGAACCACAGCCCCCACATGTGTGGCACCCCTACCTCAGGGATGGATCCCTATGGACCTCCAGGCTGGCATGCTCCGACTTACTCCTGAGATTAAGGGTTGGGGTGACTGAGTCACTGTCTTTTACCCACAATCTTTCTGTCTTCTGGCACTTTCTACGTAGCCCTCTGTGGACCTGAGACTGAGTGTCTAACTGTGGCCACTGGCCATATCCAGACAGTGACATCAGCTGACACTGACATTCCTCTCTTCTGCCTTTCCTCCCTTCCTCTCATTCATTCATTCATCCATTCATTAACTCACGGTAGCTGACTTTAAGTTGCTCCAGGCATGCTGTTAGATGCCCAACTGTAAGCCTGGTGAACCATCTCCTTGCTTCCTCTTCACTTTGTCCTGTTGCAAAGGGGAGAAATTATTTCCTCATCTCAGCTACCCTTCCATTCAGAGGATTTGAAATTTGGAGAAAAGGCAGGGTTGTGAGGGAGTCACCACAGCAGAGGGGGACTTTGTAAAACTGAACTGAAGAAAAAGCCATCTCAGGCACCATCTTTGGCTGGTGCTGTAGTGGGTGGGAGCTTGGGGGCCGGGGGCCTGGGAAAGACTCTGACTCCGAGGCTCCTTCAAGGATCCATAGAGAAATGGTACCCACCACACTTACAGCTCATTTCTGTTTGGCCCGAGAGCTGAGAGAGGGGGAGAAAGCCACCACGCGCCCCAAGTCTAGGGATCATTTGGGTCACTGACACCGAGGGCCTCCTCTTCTCTTCTGAAAGGAAGGGGAGGCCTGAACGGCCACTCGTTGTGAACAGTCTGGACCAATTTCGCACTTCGGCAATTTTCAGATTCTTATATTTGCAGCCACTGAGATGAGAAGTGTGCCGAGGCCGTTTGTTCCCTCTTCCATGACCTCCTGCGGGTGAGATATTCGAAGTGGCCAGAGCCGTAGTCTTCGCACACACGCCAACGTTCATTGGCAAGCCGGCACAGGACGTCCCACAGCTCGCTCCAAGGCCATCAGGGAGTCGGCCTGTCCGGTTTTCGCACATCACTCCTGCGAGGGCCCCAGTCATCTTTCTGACTAGGCCCATATTTTGAAAATCACTCATTTCGCCCGTGAGAGATTGTTTCTAGCATCTCTCAAGCACGTTGCGCCCGCTGGCACAGAGTCGGATGGCGGTTGAAGTGTTTATGTAACCACCCCCCAGAGCGTGGATTCCTGATTAGAGTGCTTCAGAAGCTCACTAACCTCTCCAGGGCTGAGAGGAGAGTCCGGGACTACACACACACACACCACGTGGTTCAGACTGAAATAGTTAAAAATAAATTCCTACAGAGTCACTATAACAGCATTCCAGCCAGTGCCTGTTTCCCTGGGCAGCATCGTGGGGGAAGAATGGGGACCCGGAAACGGACGGGACCTCAGTTCGAGTCTCAGCTTTACCATTTATGTGCTGGTGTCAACTTGGGGCCCTTGCAGAAGCTTTCTGAGTTAATTCCTCACTTGCAAAATGGTGATAATACTTTCGCCAGTTGGTGTCGTTGAAAAGATTCAGTGAGGTAGTGTGATGTCTGGCGTAGCAGCAAGTTCCGTATAAAGAGTAGCTTTCGTTATTTACTCTTTGAGCAAATATTTGCTGGAAGTTTGATGTCTCCCAGGCACCTACTGTGTCAGAGGTGGTATCTGTCCCAAGAAGTTCTCTTTGCTGTAAGACTGCCATGGATAATAAGCAAGATGGCTTGAGAGACAAAAATAACTGGGAGAACTGGTGAAACATCTGACATTTTATCTTCCCCGTGTCCTGGGCTTTCTAGAGATCTCACTCGCCGACCCCACTCATTTTCTCTGCGCAGGGCTCTGGGCTCCAGAGAGACCCCTCCCGCTTCACTGGAGCCCTCCCAAATGAAGCACCCATTCTCCTGCCTTCCTGGCCTGGTTCTGTTGCAGTTGGAAAGACAGTAAAGGGCAAGAGGGAAAGGAAAGAAAAGGGAGAGGGGCTTCAGAGGTCCAGGAGCCCTGGGCTGTCCTGGTCCAGCATCCGGCCTCAGGAGCTAGGAGCAGAGCTTGGTAGCTCTCGGGTTACAGAGAAGTCAGGAGGCTGGTTCCGCTTCTGATTCTCTGGGAGCAGCCAGGGCAGCCGTGGGCTGCGTCAGAGAGGCCACCCAAGTGGGACAGGAAGGGCAACAATCAGATGTGCAGAGAGGTGTAGGGTACAGGGCAAGAAGGACAGGCAGTGGTCCAGAGGCAGAATTCTGTGTGCGTGAGTGTGTGTGTGTGTGTGTGGGGGGGTGCGGTCCTAACTTTGAGCACAGACTCTTTTTTCATTTATTCATTCAGTTACTCCTGAACAAATAGTTGCCATTTTCCAGACACTGTGTGAAGAAACAGAGTGTGACGACTGCGACCCATACACTTAGGCACAGGCTCCAGAATGAGGTGTGATGGGGGTTGAATCCTGGCTCTTCCCAGAAAGGATCACAGGTACGAGCTGACGCAATGACCACTTGTATCACTGGGGACGATCTGTTCAGTGCGCTGTGGGCTCTGGAGGCAGAGGGCCAGGTGCATGATGTGGGGGAGGGAGGGGCTCTTCCTGTGTAAAGCAGGAATCAGAATTCTTTCCTTATAGGGTGATTGTAAAGGAGGAGATAAAGGGTCTGCCCCAGTGCCTGGCATATTTTAGGAACCCAGAAAGAGTCAGTGAACAAAAGTATAAAGGAATAAAAGACTAGCGAGATGCCCAAAGACCTAGGGGCTTGGGCACTAACAAAGAGGAGTGGGTAGGAGGAAGGTCTGGTCGAGGAGGACTCCAATGAGGAGGTAGGCAGCAACGCCCCATCTAACCTCATGTCATAAAATCCTGGGAGCACTGATTAAAATACGGACTCAACCCCCAGGCTTTGGGATCAGCAGGCCCAGGGGTCTGTATTTTCATGTCCCTTAGGACCAATAGGGTGCCTGGTAGTGACTGGTTTGTCATCCATCACAGTCCAACACTCCAGAGACCTTCTCAGACAGCAACAACAGTGGAGGACCACAGGGCTGAACTGACACAATTACCACATGTATCAGTGCAGAATGATCTGTCCAGGGCAGCTGTGGGCTCCCCAAGCGAGCAAGAGCCAGGAGGAGGGGGGCTCAGTGGAATGGAGGCAGAGAAAGTGGCAGGGAGGGAGAAATGGGAGGTAAGTTGGGAGCTGATGGGACTCAGGGAAGAGGACCAGGGACATGCAGCCTTCTGACTGGGATTCTAGATCCTTTTACAAATTGCAACATCATGGATTTACACCAGCTGTCTCGTGTCCATCAGCTTTCATCACACATAGAAACAATGGCTGCTCACATCAGGGCACAGGAGGGGCTGGGCAGGGCCCAGATCCACGTAGGTGGCAGGTTCTAAAGCAGCCTGGAGAGCCCTGAGGGAGAGACTCTGGGGCTCTAAGCAGCCAAGGAAATTCAGGCCAGTCACGGAGCTGGTTACGGCGCTTGGGCTCCTTTCCTGTGGCACGTGCATAGCAGATCCAGACACTTGAGTTCTCAAAATGACAGTGTATGGTCCCTGGGGTCCTACTTCCAGAGTTTGGATCCCAGCTCTGGCTCTGAGCTCACTACTGCCATTTAGTAAATGCTCCGTAGATGCTGGCCATCACTATGATCTCTTCAGCGGATGACAGACCCAAGCTGAGAAAAACAAGAGTCTTCCTCCCACCCTTACCTTACCCCACACTCAGTTCTGCCTGAGTTTCCCACTAGCTCATCTCAGAGCTGAACTAACAGTGTGAGAGGTTCTGTGAGCCAAGGCGCTGTTTTCGTAAGTTTAATACACGTTTGGGGAATGTCCCCTGTGGGCCGGGATGTCAGGGAGGGAGAGAGTGGAGAAATAAGTGGCTCACTTCAGGGCAAACCGGACCTTGGAGGGCCTCTGGCCTCCCGTCCTGGGAGAAGCCGCTTCACCTGACAGGAAGTGGCCTACTGTCTGGGGTGGGCCCCTGCTCATAGGGCTGTGAGTGTGAGCTTCCTCTGCTTCAGGGATGCAGACGCTTCTCTGCAGGGTGCCTTCCAGGCTGAGGGGTTGCCGCCGTAACAGCGGGCCAACAAGTGCTCACAGAGAAGGGAAGACGGGAAATACAGGAATAGACTGAGAAGACGTAGCCATCACAGCTCTTCCTCCCTCTTTCCCTCAGTGGCCTGGCATGAAACCAACAGGTCTACCATCTCCTTTGGTCAATCAGGCCTTTATCTTGTGCTTCTGATCCTCATGCTCAGGCTCAGGATTCTCACTAGAAATGTCAGGGCTCATATCCTGTTGGAAACTCTCTGCCAGTTCCTTTTTGTGAAGGGGTTTTAGTTCAGATGACAGAACCTGTTTTTCCTATCAAAGCCCTGGTCAATGCCACTGACCTCCCAGGACATCGCAGGTTATCTCTCAGCGCCATCTAGTGGTGAGGATTGTTTGTTTTCTTGAAACAATTTTTTTTCCCAATTACAGTTGGCATACTATTATTATTGTATGTTTCATGTATACAACATAGTGACTAGACATTTATATAACTTAAGTGATCACCTCTATAAGTCTAGAACCTCCCAGATGACACCAGGTTGACTTGTTTTCTTAAAGAACCCTGAGCCCCAACATATCTACTCCCGTCCATACCTGGGGCCAGATCTGTTCCCTTTTGATCTGGCCACGGCATGCTTTAGTCACCTCAGAACGTGGTTAATGGGGCTTTAAGCTCTGCCTAAGGTGGAGACTTTAAACTCTGCATACTTGGTTTCTGTTCAATTTTGCTCAGTTTCAGGGAAGGGGATTGAAAAACTCAGTGGTATTAAAAGGCTAGGGTGAAGTAAGGAATGATGGAAAGAATCATCTCCCTATCCCCAACTCTGGACACCTGGCTTCAGCAGGGCACAGGCCATCAGCTGGGCACTTATTCCATGTCAGCCAGACATGCCTTTAGAGCAGGGGACTGGGAGGGTATCTTCGATGCAAAGTCCAAGCTTCGGGCTAAGGACATCTTTGCTCTGCCACAGGTTACGTGATAGGACATAGAGCTGAAACCACACTGCTCAACTCAGAACACCAAGGGAATCCGTATACTGGGAGCTTTGTTCATGCAGAAGCGAGCTTTGGAGTTTACAGAGAGATGGAATGCACAGTGCACCTTTCCGAAAAGGAATCCTCGCGTATCCAGGTTCTGAATTTTTGGCCCAGGTCCAGAAGAGGGAATACTGGTCCCTTTCCGTATCCAGAGTGGGGCCCACCCAAGGGAAATGGGTAGACCTGACAGACAGGTCTTCTACCTCAGAAGGGAGTCTGGAACAAATGGCACCACACCTAGGATGGGAGCCGAGGAAACTGACAGGCGTTGCTCTGCAGGGACATGTGGCTGCCGCTCCTTCCAAACAGCACACGTCACCACACTGCCACACCGGGGACACCCTTAGATGGCTCTGGAATTCCTGGTCCCTAAAGCAGGAATTTCCCAGCAGGGTATGGGGACGGTCCTGTGTAGACCCAAGATCTCTGCAACAAAAAATACTCCTGGGAAGAGCATGATTTTGGGGGGAAGCAGAATATTAGTGTTGAAATACATCCACTGGCATGTTCAGAGTAAGAGATGTCCCTAAATACATTTGCCACTCAAAGCCAGTGGGATAGTAACGTACATATGTAGCAGCGGTCATGAGGTCGGAAGTCATTTCTACAGGTCAGATCACTGAAAGTTTTCTAGGGCCTTTTCCTCCACTCCGAACACCTGCTTTCACTGACATGGTCTTACGATTCTCGTGTTCTTTCCTGAGCTCCATTATTCAACATTTCTCACAATTTGTGTTAGGAGAAGAGTGGTTGAAAGGACTATCTTGTCCTTAATATTTATTAGTAGCACTAATAACAAAATAGAGAAAAAGATACAACCTGAATATCCATCAGTAGTAACCAAGTAAATTAGTATGGTTCATCTAGAAAATAAAATACTGTGCAGCCACTAAAATTTATGTTGAAGCATTATATTTAGTGACATGGAAGGATATTCATTACTTAATTTCAAGTGACACAATTTCTAGAAAAGCATGTATAACATGACTTATTTTATGTAAGATTATATATGCATATACATAACTATATGTATATCTATGTAAATAAATGTAGGTAGACATTTTTTTCAAACATTAACAGCGATTATCTTTGGGTTTAGAAATTTGTTGTAAAGTTTTTAGTTTCTGCTTTTTTTCTGTATTCTATAAATGTTTTATAAGGAGTATGAATCATTTTTCTAATAAAGCTATTAAAATGTTTTAAAAGTATTGATCTCGTCAGTAAAGTAGAAAGCTGAGATTCAAGGAAGTTGAGAAATAACTCAATAAAGCCACAATCTGCCAGTCGAAGAGGCAGAATTTGCCCTCGAAACTTTCCATCCCTCAGATTTAATGCCAATCCTTCTGAGTAACTGCCTTTAACTGGTTAAGATCTCGGGAGGGATATGGCCAGTGGAGACCCGAGGCGGGGGTGGTCAGTGTTCAGGTCAGAGGGGACGCACGTGCTCTCGATGTTGCTGCATCTCTGTTACCTCGTCAGCAACGAAGCTACGGCCACAATGGCATTACTGGATTCCTATTATACACTATGCGCTTGTGGTCTGGCGGTTGTCCAGGTCTGGAAGGAGCAGACACAGGTCTGGGAGCAGAGTTAAGTTGGGCCTAGTTCTAACCCAGACCCATGTTCCATCTCCCTGTTCAGCCATGTTCTCTCCTCTTGATGCAAGAAGGACCGTGAAGCTAGTTGGGTGCAGCCCAGAGGCTTGACTTTGTGAGGTTCTGGGGGGAGCAGCACAGTGAATGAGTTCAAGGAGGAAATCTAGGGTAACCCTCCCTTCTCTCTACCCCTTTTCATTCTTCCACACTCACCCACACTCCTCCACACTCCTTTCTGCGGCACTGGAGACCCTTATGACCCTTACTTTGACATTCTTGGAGTTCTGGAACATCATCCAGCTCTCCGCAGCCTGGTTGGCAAGTAGCAGTTAGGACAGGGAGGGGGACCCCCTGGGTCCAGTGTCCTCCTGGAACATGAAGTTTAAATAGGGGACTTAAATAGGAAAAGCTCAAGGATATGCTATAGCATTTATTTCTGTCACACACATGCCCTTAGGGACACTGATTGGATCAGGATAGGCTCCCTGACCAACCAGTTTCCTTCTCGGGCTATGCACTCTGAACACAGCCACGTAGCTCCCACACAGAGCTCTCAGTCCTTCTGAGTCCTCTGCTTGTGTCATTGGAAGCCCCATTATTCTTCCCTTCTGGTCCCCAGGCCCCCTGGGAGAGTACAGTCCTGACACCTGACATTACTGCCCACAGATAGAGAAAACCCCACCAAAGATGGCTCTGCCCTCTTCCCAGGTCCGTGTCTTGCTGAAGGACAGAAGAGAAAGCAAACCTTGACCTCAACTGTAGGCAAGAAAGAAGGGCAAAGATTGTTTTGACAGAAAAAGGTGTGTAAATTTGCAAATGCTGATCAGTTTTCAGCCAAAGCCCAAGAGTTTACCTGACGAACAGAATGTGGTAGTCCAGACCCGAGCGGCTTGGTTGGCTGGGTGTCATCCCGCAAACTGAAAGTTCGAGGCCTCGATTCCCGGTCAGGGCACATTCCTGAGCTGCAGGTTTGGTCCCCGGTCAGGGCACTGACAAGAGGCAACCGATCGATGTTTCTCTCCTCTTTCTCTTTCCCTTCCCCTCTCTCTAAAAATAAGTACATAAAACACAATAAAACAAAACAAATAGAGTATGGTAGATGTAAAGGCAGACATGGAAACAGCCCCATCACAGAACACAAACAGTCGTACACAAAACCGCCACGGCGTGGGAGGTACAGAATTTAAAGCGGTCACTGGGAGCTCGTGGTGGTGCTCTGTCATAGAGTCACAGACCGTGGTACATTGTTCTCGCAGCCCTAGGGCAGGTCTCTATCTTTTTACCCGCCTGACCTAAGCCTTAGCACAGTAGGTGGTACATGAATGGGCGTTGAATTGAATAACAAGTTCTTTGCAGTCAGGATTCCAGTCCCCACAAGGGTGCAGTGCTGGGGAAGAGAAGACACTAAATACATACTTATTAATTAATTAGCATTCGAGACTAATAGGACACCTCAAGTGAACTAATTCCCCAGACGAGACAAGAGTCCCTGGGGTCATCAATTTGTCAGGCTTGTGCAGCCTTTCCTGAAGGTGGCAGAATTCTCTTAGAAGGGCCAAGCGCAGGAGGGTAAAAAGGACTGAAACAGATTGTATCCTCCCCTCGGTGATGCAGTCTGCACCCCCACCCTCACCCCCACCCCTACCCCCAAGCTGGGCTGCCTCTCAACCAGCTCCTGCGGGAGAACCCTTTTGACTCTGATCTACAAGAAGAAAGATTTTTCCACTCTAACCCATCCCAGGACCTAGTGGGGCCAGGAATTGGGACTTGGATAAGATGTTGTGATAGAAATTCTTAACCTATTAAAATGTTGCCAAGTCCCCAGATAGCTTTCTGCAATCACTGCGTCTGGCTGAAATTTCCCTTTGAACTGATACAGTGAAGTTGGGACAGGCACGCAGTGTCCCCCTGGGCAGAATGGCTTAGATAGCAGCACGAAAGCTTTTAGTTGCAAAGCCTTCTCATAACCAGGCTCCTCTTAACAATACTCCTTTGTCCCGCCTCAGACGACTAAGCTCCTCGTATCCTGGCAAAGGGAGGCAGGGAGGGGAGGTGATCAGCCTGGAGTTTGGTTTCTAATCTCTAGGGCAGAAATTCTTTCAAATGTGCCCGGCACCTGGACTGACTGCTGAGTTAGAAATGAGAGCTGTGGGGAAGTGGGGGCGGCTCTCCCCATGATTTCTAATAGTCATAATCACCTCCATCCTCCCAAAATGTACAACCTTCACAGTGAAGCCCATGCTTAGAAGTGAGAAGTAGCATAGTTTTAATGTATATTCATATTTTCACTTGAATTTTATTTTAGCATTGGTCTTTCCCCTTCTTTAATTTACCGCTAGTCTCATGAAACGACACTAATTTTCAGGGTTTTCTTGGTGCCCACACATTAATGTCCTAATGCTTAAGGGATGAATTCATTTTTTCCCCTCTATACCTCCAGGTTATTTTCGGACCAGAAAAGACTACACAAGGACGAAAAGGTCCAGGGCTGGCCACGCACTCATCAAACCTGAGCTGATGGGTCTCAGCCCTGGGTGCGGCCTGAGGCTGGAGCCCCTCTCTACCACAAGGAGCTTTTTTTCCAGAGGAGCCAAGTGACCAAGGCTGGGAGCTGTCACCATCAGAGGACCCCGGAGGGGACATCCTTCCGGTGCAGGGGAGACTCGCTGGCCTGGGCTGCCGTTGGGGCGAAGGGCTGGCTCTCAGCAACTGAACCCGTCTGTTTATTAAAGTTTCCGCTGTTTTGCAGGAGCGTCCTCTCCTCATTCAGACTCCCGCGCGTCAGGAAAGTGCCTCTCGGAGTTACAAATGGACGAATTCACATTACCGCAGGCTGGTGAGTTCTTCGTTTTTTGGCTCAAGGTGTTCGCAGATACCACACAGAACTTCTCCACTGCATTTTCATTCTAATGACTGAAAAAAGAGAGAGGACATGACTTTTAAATATCGCCAACATGGTAACACTCACATTCCTTTGAGAGCTCTGGCAAAGTACAGACCCCTGTCCCACATGGACAGACCGACAGCAAACTTCTGGTAAAGCTGCAGTCAACTTGGCTGTGTCTCCGGGGGTCTAATTCCTCTTTCCCCCCTCCACTGGTAACCCTCTCCAACCCTCCGAGGTGATTTATAAACATTTGGGGACATCTTTAACAACCTTTTGCACTCGCTTTCCTTAACACACACAGTTCACCTGTTCCTGGGCCCAGCTCAAACGGAGCAGAGCCCGTAAAATGCTGGTCTGCCTCCAGCTCCATGCCAACCCCAGTACCCGCGGCGGCTTTGCTGGGCTTTCCCTCCCGGTACTTTTCAGAGCTTCCTGCTGCTTTTTTGAGGCTTGGGTGTGTTTTCCTTCGCCTTCTCTCATAACCAAGAAGCTTTCAGGTACATTTCCTGAAAGGGGACATTTCCTGTGCTTCCTGCTCCCCCCGTGTTGTGAACATTCATTTTTTTTTGGAGGGGGGGAGCTCCCAGCAGCTTTTCTCTTCCTCTGAGTAACAACACTTATAATTTCTCTTTCTCTACTCACCCCTCACTCATGATGTGGGGTGCTGGTAGAACGTACATCAGAGTACTCTGCTGGCCCTTCTGTGGCCAAGAGGCGGAGGTGTGACTCAACTTAGGCAAATTGGACTCAGCTGCATTTGAGCAGAAGCGATAAAAAGATTGAAGTTGTCCTGGCAGAAGAGCCCTGAGGAGACTTTCAAATACTTCCCATTATCTGAGCTCGAAAGCTGCCCCGGTCCTAACATTTTCAAGTCCATTTTGCCAGCATTCCCTTAAGATCTGTAAGCCACCTGATCATAGCCTTCCAATAAATTCCTTTTAGATTTAGGATAGTTAAAGCTGGCTTCTGTTGCTTGCAACCAAAGAATTCTAAATGAAAACTGGTTCATACTCCTTAGCCTCTTTCCTTCCTGTGTCCCAAAGGGTCTATCACGAAGATACTCTCCCATTTTCAAACTCCAGTGAATTTCCTTGACTCCCTCTCTTACTGCCAAGACTCACTCTCTCTCTCTCTGTGTCTCTGTCTGTCTGTCTGTCTCTCTCTCTCATCTATCGTCAACACTATTGCAGATGTCCCTTGTTTTGTCCTCCTTTGCCCAATGCCCGTAATTTTTGAAAGACAAGAACTTTCCTGCCATTCTAAAAAGCACTCCATCCATAAAGGGGTTGCCCTTGTCCACAATAAGTCAGTTTCTTGATGCCTTTTAGGGAAACAGAGATTTCCGTATGCATGTTAGGGAGCATGGACGCCCCGGGGGTTCCCCTTTTCTCTGTCGCTCAGCTTGTTTTCCTGTCAATCTGGCTCAAACGATTTCACGCTCAGGATTGATGCCAGCGTTTCCTCTGCTCCCACCTCACTTCTCTCCTTCTTTTCTAGCCTCTGGGACAGACTGTACACAGTTTCCTCCTGGCCTCTCATTTCCATGCTCTGGCTCCTTACCAGGTTCTTCCTCATCTGGCAGCGGACCCTGTCCCTCTACTGAAACCACCCTCATGAGCCACATGTCTCCTGACTTATGGGCAGAGGGCAAGCCCCAGGGAGCCAACCCACACTAACAAGTCTACCGAAAACCATCAAGAACATCATGTATAACGGACAAGAGCAACCCCTTCACGGATGGTTGGCTTTGTAGAAGGACAGGGAAGTTCTTGTCTTGCAGAAAATATGACTAAGAGCCTACCGTGTATACAAGGCGCCTTGGAGACGAAAAGGCATTTGAAGGTCTCTCTTTTTTCCTGCTTGTGACAGGAGAGGGATGTGGAGAGAACTCCCACCAACTGCCTACCGTGGCAGGGACAGACTTTTCACTATGTCTACATGCCGGGCACTGTGCTAAATACCTCACATGGATCATCTTATTTGTGCTCACGACAGTCATGGGCTTGGGTGTCATGGCTGTTTCCATTTTGCAGATGAGAGAATAGGCTCGGCACAGTTAAACAGACTGCCTTCAGCCTTCTGGCTGGGATGTGGAGTCTGCATCAAATCCATGTTGCTTTGATAAGACAAAGGAGGGGCTAGCATCCTCTGGGGCTTTGCTTGTCCCGTGGCCCTCCAACCTGACTCTGTATTCGAATCATCACACCACTACTACCGTGCCTGCTGCTCCCAGGGTCCCCTCCTCACCCATTCACACAACACTGTATGCACATCTCAGCCTTCGTTGGGTGAAAAGCCAGGGAGCCACTCAATGCGTTTTTCGGTCTGCGTCCGCAGCGGACTGCTCTGGCCTGCACACACTGGATCTTGTCTGAAATCTGGGTGCAGCTGGAAAGGCCCTTGGAGGGGGCTCCAGACAACCTGAGTTTGGACTGCATTTTGCCTTTACTAGTAATACAACCTTGACCAAAACATGTAATCTCTCTGCGTCTTGATTTCTTCTTTGATAAAACGGGGATAAAAATAGCTCTCATACCCAAAGAGAGACGATATGTCAATTGTAAGGCATTATATACATTTTTGGTAGGAAGAAATGATTCCTGATTTAGGAATGAGGAAGACCCAGATCTTGGAGCTAAGGCCCTGGGAGAGCTGGATAAAGTAGAGACTCGCTGGTGCCAAGCCTCGTGCCTTAGTTCCTCACCGGCCTTCTTTCTGACTCTCTACCTGGCACCTTGGCTTGTGAATGCTACGGCTTCTACACTAAGGATGAAAATCGTTACTATCTATGAAATACACATTATAATGAAAATATTATCCTAGACCCCGAAGTTTATTTTTTGGTCTCTGATTTTAATAGAAATTCAAACACTTTTGTGGGCCCTAAAATACTGCGGGTGCCAGGCACCGCACCTCCTGTGCCTGAGGGATAAGTCACACAGAATTCGGATCTTCTGCCTTGCCAGCCCATTATGCTTTCCTCTATGCAACACTGCCTCCCAGAGTCCGGGAAGGAGCCAAGTCAGCTGCCAGTCACAGAGTAAGAACTAGAGCCAGAGCCCGGGGCCTCCAAGGCCAGGGGCACAGGGGAGGTTCTTCTTTAGTGGGTGGGCTTTGCTCTTAGGTTCACTAAAGCCGCTTCTTGCCAAGTGTTCCCTCAGAGGTGGTTGTCTCTGACTCTTTGACACTGTGCTAGCGACAGCTCTCCTCCTCACTGTAGCCTTGACCCTTTCTCTTCACTGCCTGTGGAGGAATCCCAGCAGAAAACACTGTTCTGTTATCAAAAGCCTACGCATTACGTTTCTGAGTCATCAACATACACTTATGAAATAGGCAATATTATCTTCACTTTACAGAGTAGGAACTAACTCAGGGAAGCCAAGAGCTCTTGACACTGACACCACATAGCTGTGTATTTCCTATACTGGTTTGAGAAATCCAACGTAACTCTTTCTGCCCCCTTGGGCTTTCCTTGTGGAAAGCGACGCAGCCATCCAAGAACCGGGTGTGTATGGTATGGGCTTAGAACTCCTGGTCCACATTGCTCTAGTTTAGGATGCACCTTTGAACATCCCCGCCAGGGGCAGGAGGCTGATGGAAGACCCAAGTCCCCATCACGCAACTGGGGGAAGCCACAGAATGAATTAGGTTCAGACAGCAGGAAAGCAGACCAGCTTCTCCCCCAGAGTGGGGCAAGACCAGCTGGATGAACCTCAAATTCCTTTTCTTAGAAGACTCCGTGCTGCCTCAGACCTCTGAGAATTCTTTGTCACCATGGCATGTGATAAAATGGGAGAGAGCTAGGAGAGAAGCAGTCACCAGCCCTTGCAGTTCAGGCCTAGGCACACATCGGTTTGTGTGAGAATTAGAAAGGGCGCCTCCTCTGGACGGATTAGTTACAAAGGGACGCTCTAGGAGGCATGTAAAATTTTTAAAATGTCCCTTTCTCCTGGCCAAGGCTCCCAGCGCAAGGAACCAGGCTTGGGTTCCTTGGGTTAAATCGAGGCCGGCTAGCTGCTCAGCCTTTCTTCGGGACCCGGGACCCATCTGAGTGGCCTGTCTCGAGACAGGGCCCTCTGTCGGGATGCCCCACCATCCACATTCCAGAATCTCCAGGCTTTCCAGATGACATCCAATGTTTTACACCTTCCAGTAGAAGTATCTAGATCGACCTCAGAAAGAATATCTTCTGTTTAATCTTTGCTGTATAAACCAAATTGCGGGCATTGGAGGTTCAGGCCTTGCCTTAGGCAAATTCCTTAACTTCCTTTCCATAGGCCTTAGTTTCTCTATCTTGAAAATGGGGCTAATAAAACAAAGTTGCAGGGCTGTTTCAATGGACGGACTACACAGAACACAATGCTGGCACACAGTGGGTCTGCAACTCCATGTGGCCCATGCCCTTTGGTTAGTAGGGGCCTGCAGGATACCCACAGTGGATTTGGTACACGC
>PVKM010016830.1:0-26460 GCA_004027735.1 Carollia perspicillata
GGTCTGTGCTTTCCCCTGCATGTGTTTGATCAAAGGAGAAAGGGGAAACAGTGACTATGAGGAATTTACTTCCCCTGCTCCTTTCCTATGGGGTCCTCCAGGGCTGGCTGCATCAGGTCAGGAGGTCCTCTCCACATAGTTCCGTTACCTGTTTGGGTTCACACCTCCTTTCCACTTCCATCAGACCTAGGTGTTACTTCCCCCTGGTACTACTCCAAGATCTTTATAAATATTTCCCTTTCAAACTCTTCTCTAATCACCCATTTGAACGCGCTGTCTCTAGGTGGTATGTATGGAAGCACACGCTGTACACTGCCTCTTCACTTGTATTCTATGACTCTTGATCTTATTTCTTTATATTAATAAGAGCGCCTATCTTACATCTAGAAAGTTTCAAATTTATAAGAAAATCAAAGCACATTTAAATAATACATACCTCAGTAGAGAAGACTCTGGCTTCCAGATTTCACTGGTCTAATTATTAGGTGCCTGAGTAGGCGAGTTCTAATCTGTAGATGCATTTTTTATCACTTACTATATAAACTGGAACTTGGCTAACAACATAATATATATTTTGGAATTTGATATGAAATGGTTTCCTTTCAAGATTCCTTGTTTACAAAGGAGTGGTTTATTGTCAATGGACTTTATCAATAAGATGCTCTCAGGTACATACTTTCAGGACAGACTTATAGTGAAGTTGCATGCTCTGTATGTATTTGTTTAACTATATATTTATATTACTAAAACCATATTTGTTTAACTATATATTTATATTACTAAACCAAGCATTAGATAAAAGTTTAGGTTATTTTAGTAAGTTCTAAATGGAGGTTGCTATTGTTTTAATTTTTTTATGACTAAAACTTCCAAAAATCTGAATTCAGCACCTAAGTAGAAATGCATCGAAGAACATTAAACATACAAAGGAAGAAAGTTTATTAGAAATTAAATTTCCCCTCTAATTAGATCTGGTGTTCACATCTGAGGAAAATGAAATGGCCTTTAGCAAGTATTTTATAAGCATGGTTTTTGTATAAGGAAAGGTAGGTGACATAATGATCAATTATGAGGCTGACATGCTCTTTTCTTTCATCTTTGGCCGCTCTGTTAAAATTCAAAGTGCTGTGTTATACTATAGCATATCTGTGAGGCGTCCTATTAGGTATGTATTTTATTTGCTAATTAGTGTTGGGAGTTACTCAGTTTGTGGCCAATAAAGCACGAGGAATGGATCGCAGAGATACCTGACATACACTGACACATACAGTCACAAAGCAAAAACTAAAATGATTATATTTTCTATTTTTATAGAGTTTAAAAAATTTATTTGATTTGTATGTATTCTCTAAGAAAGATAAATGTTAGAATTTTTGGAGATAAAGAGCTGGAGTTTATTGTTCTAGAGGTTTTTTCTTAGTGATAAAAAGAAGACTACATTTAAAAATAATGTGAATAACCATGTGTTACTAAACAGGTTTGCAAACTGGACCACTTGTGGGCCTGATAGTCCAGTTGAAACAGAATTTGATATTCTAGCATACAAAGAACTGTACATCTTTGCTTGTATGATACCAAATAATGTCAATAAAATAAATTTTGGTAAAATTCCACAAAAGTTATCTAAATGCTATTTTTTCTAAGTATAGTATTGCATATGTAATCTGACATTTGTGTATATTAATTATATATTAAATTAACATAGCATGTATATATGACACACATATATCCCATGTATTGGTTTATTCAGCAAATATTTATTGAGAATCTCCAATGTTCTGGGCACTGCAGCTGCCACAGTGGGCTCAGTGTGGCCCCTGCCCCCATGGACATTACACATTAAGCATGTGCTGTAGAGGTGAGCAATTTTCTCCATGAAAAACAACCATTTAGGACTATTTAAAGACAGAAATAAGAGAATTTAAAAAACTATTATTAATCAAGGTCTTTCTAAAAGAGTGTACTGCCTCAAGTTTAGAAGAACTAATCTCAAATAAATTTAAAACCAGGTCTCAGAGTATCATTCTTTATTCCTATTTTGAATTAATATGGTTTTCTCCTATTTAGAAATATTAAACTTCTCTTTTCTTCTGATATTTAACTTATAATTTTTAAAATAGATTTCGGCTGCACTGTTATGCTATTGCCAACTACAATATTACATGTTTTAACCTTATTTAGATATCTTTAAAAAATATCCTTGAAGTATTTCATTTCCACACACATCTTTATGTTTTCTAGGAATGATGACTTTTTATGTCGCCAGAAAAGGTGGTTTTATTGTCTAAACACCGTTATCTGATTGCTAGATGTATGTGTATGTATCATTTTCAGAGTAAAGAGTAATGAATTGATTGAGTGAGCCACTGCACTGTTACACGTGCAGGAGATGCCCACGTAGGATCTGAACACGGTACGCTTAATGACGAGTTTGTAGAGGGTGCTTCAGGGATCGCACTGACCTCCCAAGACAGTGTCAAAGAGCTTATTAATTTTACAACCATTATAAAAATAAATAAGAAAACAATCATGGAAATACAACAATTATTATAATGTGATAATAATAATAAAGAAAATAAGTTATTAATGGCACAATAAAATGGAAATATGGTAGAAAATGTAATAGAACTAGAAACGATATAGCCCATAACCATACATTTAAAAAGGCATTAAACTGCAACTGTTCCCAGCATGGTCACCCAAGTCGAATATCATGAAATGGCTAATGGTTCACTTGATACTTCCCAAAGTTTAGAGAGCAGCAGGGGTACAAAAATTCATTTGTCATTTGAACCCTTATGAGTGACTGAGAGAATTACACTCTCCTCCACATTCACCAGGCAAAGGCAGGAAGAGCGGGAGGCACGTGGTAGAGGCCTGTGATATCCAACACAAGAACTGAAAGATGTACAGCTGTTGGCGGAGGAAGAGAATGTTGTCGTTTAGTGTGGGCAGAGAAACAGTATCTTCTGGAAGGGAAGGCAGGATCCTGGCAGGAAGGAATTTCAGGTCATATAATACTGAAATTACTGATCCTGAAAACAGTACAGAAGTAGCCATGAGTCTTCGTAGACTCTGTGCTCTGCAATAGTCAGTCTGACATTGGTTCTTCCCACCCCTCGTGGATATGTTTGCGAAACCACAGTGCTACGAGTAGCGTTTGATTATTAAGTGTGGTTGGGCTGAACCACTCACAAGTAAGCCAGACAGATCTTCTCTAATAGAATTTTGCTTCACTAACTGGCAAGATGGTTTTGAAAAATTTTAATTGCAAAAAAATGTGATAGGATATGATGGATAAAAACTTTAGCAGAACTTTCAAAGAGCCTTTAAAAGGTTAAATTGTAAAAGAGGAGAGAGTAAAGTTACTATTAGGGATTAAAAACTGCTTATAGAAGAAAAAACAAACAATTAGAATCTATGAGCCTTTTTTTTATCCCATAGATGAAAGGTAAATGGATAACTCAAAGACTGTACATGAGTAGAATATTTCAGTACATTTATGACCTGGGGTAGGGACATGTGCGGGGGAGAGAGGGATGGGGAGAGAGAGGGATATTGCACAGTCTGCTAGTGGTATGAAATTATTTTGATTGAGGATTAGTAATAACCTAGAACCCAATTTTGTATATAAAAATATTTTTGAAATTTTAAAAATATATAAAGATTCTTATTAAAAATATGTAAAGATTCCCAGTAATGTGTTTAAAATTTTTTGAGAGTGCATACACATAAGAATAATTTGTATTGCTTACCTCATTCAGTAGTTGTATTATATTCAACCTCAAATAGGACAAAATTTTAGTCACTGGCCAAAAAATTTTTATAAAATTTGTGAGGTGCAGAAATCCTTGGAATGCATTTCACTGTGTGCTTTAAATGTAATATATCAAGCAATAGTGAGGAGAAATTATAACCCTACAAACTTCCAATTTTAAAATGAGTTGTCCGTATATCAAGTGCTGATGGTGTAAGTTAAAAGTAACCAAAGAGAGCTTAAATGTGTGGGTGGGGCACAGAATGAGTACTCCTATTTTCCACTTTTTCTGGCCACTCTCAGGCATATTAGAGATCAATTAACTTCCTAATATATTAATAAAAATGGTTTCTCACCTGAGTGCTCAAGGGAAAGTCTAAAGATATCCCAATTTGAGACTGTAGTGCTTTCTCTTTGCTTCAACTCACAATTTATTGCTGAACTCAAGCCATATTCCATCTACATGCAATTGCTGTGTACTTTATTCAAGGAGGTAAACTTTGTATATCTTTTTTTTAAAATAAAGAGTTGTTTTTGTGATTATATACCTTGTGGTGTAGGTGACTTCATCCTGAAACTTATAATAAAAAAACCCCTGCACAATGTACTGGACATTGAAGCCTGGAGGCAACATGCAGTGTTAAGTGTGCTGGAATACAGAAGAATCATTTGCTAAATGTGAGCTCTGCTCTATTCATCACATGCCAAATCTAACTTCTGAGAATAAAGTGCTTGCATCCGTTACAAAAACAAAATGGGTTATAATGAACTAAAATCATGGAATCTTCAAATTAAACAGTGTTGAAGAAATTCCCTACTTTGTGACTGTTTGGACATTCCTGTCAGCTATTATAGAAGAGAAACTTGGAGAAACCGTCTGACATTCTTTGCATCCTCTTTTTCTTCCTTGACACTCTCTCACAGGATTTGGCCCACTGTTCCCACTTTAACTTGCACCTACATCCTGATGGCATCTAAATAAATATCTCCAGCCCCAATATTTCTCAGAAGTTCCAGATCTGAATTTCCAAAAGTTTACTGGACATATATACCAAGATTTTTTTTTACAACAAACCCAACCTGTTGGTTGCCTTCAGTTTTTTCTATTTCAAAGCTACCTCTGTTCATTCTCTTAATTGATGCACCAATAAACACCCAATTATCCAGCTAAAAGTATCAAAGTCAAGCTTCACCCCTCTCCTTTTATAGCTCCCTAAATCTAATCCACCAGCATGTATTTTCAATTATATGTTCATAAAAAAATACCAAGCCCACTTTTTCTCTTTTTTTTTTTTTCTGACAAATGGCTCTAGAGACCTTTATCATTTAGTTTTCTAGATTATTAGCAAAGTTTCCTTAACTCTGTTATGTTTCTCCCTATTTTCATGTGTAGTCCTTGTAACTCCCAGTAGTATTTCTTAAACAGACATATCCATGTTTCCACCAATTTTTTTTTTGCAAAAATTTTTCATGGTTCTTAAATTCTAAAGAAGTTGTTCATACATTTCAGCTTGTACTTAAACTCCAGGTACATGGAATTAGTGGTTATTTTATGAGAAAGCCATGATCTTATGCCTCATTACCCTGCTCTGGAAAGTCCCTCTGCATAAAATTACCTTTTGTCTGATCTGTTCTTATGGAACTTGTACAATTACAGGTTATTCTTTAATTCTCAAATGAAATACCACCTCTTTGGTTGGACTTTTCCTGACACTCTCTTGCAGAGTTATTCTTCTGTGTTTACTTAATTTGTTTAATACCTCTGTAAAAACATGTATCAAATTGTATTAAAAGCTTTTTTTGTTTGTTCGATTGATTCTGTTTATATCCTTCTCTGCTTCATTATTTCTCTTTGATTTATTCTTTTAATCCTATTCTTTGCTTTTTGAGAGATTATGAGATCCTTGAAGTCAAAGACCTTTGTATAACTAGTGCCAAGCAGAGAGTCAAACATGTAGCAGGGCCTCAATTAACATACAATGAATGAACCAAATAATCTTAGAATGAGAGGCTGACATAAAAATTGGAAAGAGAGATTTAAGCATCTACTGTAGACTATGGAAAATAAATTGCTAAATAGGGATAAATTAAATTGTTTCTTACTGAAGCTGAAGTTCAGCTAATATTAGAAACCTTCACTATGTGGCCAATTGGCAAATTTAGAGCTGGGGGTAAGTGTGGCAGAACAGCAAGAGAGAAAAGAGAATTTAAGCTTATAATGATAATGGTGTAGTCAGAGCGATTGTCCAAGGGATCGAATTAACCATAGTGAGCATTCACCACTTGCAAAGTGAGCATAAGATTCTGGATAAGTGGCACCATCATGGGAAATCCAGTCTTCACGTAGGCTGAGGGGTGGAGGTAATATTCTAAGCAAAGATTCACACAATTACAAATTTCTTGGCAAACAGATGGGGGTATTAGTAAAATTGGTGGCAGAAAAGCCAGAGAAAAATATGCTTTGAATTTGGGTTTTTGAAGGTCAGACTGAGTAAATTAACAGGTGGATGGGAACAGCAGGAAGTATAATTCAAAGGGAAAGAATGGGCTCTAGGATTCAATTAGAAATAAATGTTACTGCTTCCTTCCTTTATCATTTTTTCTCTACTGAACCTTTCCCATTAGCATAAAATATTTTTTCTCATAAGAAATTTAAATTCTTTTTGTTAACTGTTTATGTATCACTCCATTTCTTTACTTTTGTAGAAACACTCCTTGAAAAATTACATTCATTCTTTCTAATTCTTTTTTCATTGTCTCTTGATCCCAGGATTTTGTTCCCTTGACATCATCGAAACTCATCTTTTCAGGTTCACGAAAGACCTTTAAGTTACTAAATCTAACTTATAATTCTTGGATCTCTTTTTAACTAACTTATTTGACAGAGCTGCATTTCACGTGGTGGATTACTTGAAGACCTTGCATACATTGTTTCTTGAAATGCTTTTTCCATTTGACTTCCAAGACACCACGTTCCCTTGGTCATCCTTCCTCTTCACTGACCGCCCCTTCCCCGTCTCCTGTGTTTGTTGCTGGTATCTATTATAAATCTTTGAACATGCCGGGGATCCGTCCTTGGATATGTTCTCTCTCTTTGATGAAACTAAGCTCACTTCATGAATTATGTTATCTATTTCTGTGGCTCCAATTGCTATCTATCACTGATAACTCCTCAGTGTATAATTTTAGTCTTTTCGCTCTAGACTCAACTGTGTACTTTATATCTCAACTTGGAGGGACAACTGGCACTTCACACTTAATATATCCAAAACCACGTTTCTGATCTTGCTCCTCGGCCCGCTTGTGGTACTAGTTCTCATATTATTTCATTGTAATTCCAGTTTTCAGTTGCTTAAGCGAAAGTTTTTGAATATTCCTTGCCTTACTTTTTTTTCTCACAACCCACATTTAATCTGACAGTGAAATCTAATGACTAATTTCCAGATAAACCTCAAATTTGACACTTTTTACCGCCTCACTACTCCTTTTCTGGTCAAAGCCACAAACATCTGCCATCTGATGTGTTACAATGGCCATGTAAATGGTTTCTTGGCTCATCTCAAACTATTTTCAGTATCACAGCCAGACAAACCTATGTAAACGACAACCAGAAAACTTAATATTCCTGTGCTCCAAAGCTTCAAATAGCACTTTATCTCTCTCTCTCATTCTCTGTCTGAGTTTGTCTAATTATTATGACCCTCACCCTCTCACTGTGCTTTTATCTTGCTAGCCACACTGACCTTGCTAGTTCCTCCAGCATACGAGGCAAACTCTTGCTTCAAAACATTTGTACCTGAATTTTTCTTTGCCTTGGATGTTCTTGCCCAAGACATCAAAATAATTTGCTGCCCGACTTTCCACAAATCTGTCCATATGTCATCTTCGCAGTGAGGCATTCCCTGGCTACCTGATCTACAATGCTAAAACCTCTCTTCTCTCCTTTTTTCCTGCCTCATTGTTTCCCTCAGCACTTCTTTTCAACAAGCACTTGACAGGACTTCCTATGACCAAGACATGGTTTTAGGCACTGAAGAAGTATTTACTTTTTAAGGGCAAAACAACAATGAAATTTGGGTTGTATGAAGCGTATAAATATATGGTTAAATACATTTTGAACTTAGTGGGCTGGAGGAGAATATGAGATATTCTCCTGCAGCATCAGTGAGTAGAGAACTTGCTCAGATGTAAGTTAGAGCTGGAGACCGAGGGTTGGAAGTCATGGATGGCAGAGATTGACATGTACTCATTAGAACACTTTTCCATTTCCCCCACAGCAGACTTTGATTTCACACTTCTGCCTTCCTTCCAGGTGGGGGTAACAATACCACTGAATCTGGACCAATGTAATGTAGCCTTATGATGCGTGCAAATTTCAAGGTAGGTGTGACACAATAACCACCAAAAAAAACCAGAACAAAACCAAAAGACAATGTAAAATTCCTGCTTCATACTTTATACTTGATTTTCCCCCTTATCAATTAGCCAGAATACAGAGGATCTAGTGAAGGATTTTGAGGTCTTCATGGATGGAGTGGGCCAATTGCAGGAAAGCTGGCCCAGAGAGGTGGCTGACCAGAAATACCCAGTGGGATCATTGCCTGAGCAATCCAAACACGTAGGAGGTGGGTCTTCCATGAGTAACACAGTGATTACCATATAGAAAGGATAATTGAAAATATTAATTTAAATCATGAAAATCTCAGAAGACTAAAGAACAAAAAAACCTGAGGGCACAGTCCTAAGAAACAAACTGAGGAAGCTACAAGATAAAAATTTCATCGAAGAGAGAACAATAGAAAAAAAAAAAACCAAGATCGTTTATCATCACTGAAATCAAAGCAAAAAAAGGATCTCTAGAAAAGAACAGGCTAAGATCAGTCAGAAAATGTCACTTGGAATTACTACAAGAGCTATTGCTAAATTAGCAAAACATAATTGGCAGAAATTCATTTAAAACAAGCGTTACGGGAGAACGTTTGGAGAGGAAAAGCACAAGAGCCAATATGAAGAGGTTAACTGAAGAAACTAGGAGGAGACCTGTGGGATTAAATTAGCATAGAAAGTGGGAAGGGATAATTCTTATAGTTCACATAAATGGAGTAAATTAAGAGAGAAAGAGAAACACTTTCTTTGAAGGGAAAGATGAGAGAACAGAGAACCATCCAGGCACAAAGCATCTTCTACGTCTAATTTCTTCATGATAATAAAGACGCTGTGTTCTGACCAAACTTGGGAATGGAAAACACCACTAAAATGGATTATTATGAATTGCAGCTATGCTGTAACACGATCATGAGAGACTTCTAAAGACTTCTTGATGAGACCTCTGGCAGTATCCAATTACAAACAGAAATGTGGAATCAGGGAAGAAGAAAAATTGATGTGTGCTATAATACATTTTGGGGCTACTTAAAATACACCCATTTCTTCCTATTCTAATTAGACAAATACTTTGACTTGAGTAGCTATACAACCCAAGTTTCATTGTGTAAAGAATTGTAGACCAATAGCACGAAAGACATTTTCTCTTTTGTCACATGAAATGTCCAACAAATGACAGTGATAAAAGAAATTTTTAATCCAATGTCCTTTTATTCAAGCATAATAAGCCAGTGCACAGTAACTTCCCATGTTCATGATTTATTGTTCTATTTTTCTTCTTGGAAGACATCTTTAACAGGCTCCTAGTGAGATTTTAAAAAAAAATCACATATGTAGTGACAGAACAGTAGAACCAGTCACATTTGGACTCTCTAAGCCTTAGTTTATCACATGTAGATTCACTAATCACCAAGGTTCATTTAAGTTTTTAAAAAATTCTATCATTCTACAGGTACAGCACTTTCTGTTGATTCAAACGTGCAGGAAATATTATGCAACCAGACGAAAACAAGTAAGCAAGTGACCATTCTTTGATGTTAGAGGAAAGAAGTGTGATATAGTATATTTCTTAGACCAAGGTAAGCATCAGCATTGGGAAAGTCCCTTTCACTTTGTTCCTCTAGACAAGGACTAAAGGTTACTTCCTGCACATCTTAAAATGCCTAGCAACAACCTAAATGCTAATCCAGATTCAGAAAATGTTATTATTCTGTTTCTCTGGTTAATACTTAATGACACTGTTAAAAAATGCTATACAGATGAAAGATACAAGTTCTTTGTTTATAGACAACAATCAATATGATAAATGCAGTCACATTTGTTTTCTAAGCAACCCCTGCAGTGGCTTGAGTGATTATACAATTTGTGCAAATTTGAGATTATACAATTCATGCAAGCTTGAATACCATAATTCATGACATCGTAAATACCAGTACTATTGGTATTTCTATTGCAGCACAATGTCTACTGAAAGCTTAATAGAATTTCCAATAATATTTTGCATGATATAAGGACTTTTTCAGAAAGTAACTCTTCTTTTGTTGTAAACTAGCTATGTCAATTTCAAGACTTATGTGTGTTGCTATAGTGGTCATACTATCTTAGTGCAAACTAGAATTCTAATTGTGATCAGTTAACATAGCTAATGCAAGGCTTTTAAGAAAAATATTCTTTAACCTAAACAAAATATCGTTTAACCTTAACAATTTTGTTAAGAAATTCTGTAACAATCAGCACTAGGAATCCTGTAATTTATTAAATAGAAATTTCACATGAGTTGGCTTAGCAATAAAAAGTATGTCAAGTCAGGGAAAACTGCAAAGGGGGTGACTTCAGCCTTGATCACCTTCTTTTATTCTTTTTGTGGTTTCAAAAAAATGAAATAAATCCTGGTAGGGAGCAGATCAAAAGGTTAGAGATTGGAGATAACATCATTCTCTTTCCTGATTAATCTATGAGGGCAATTAAATGAGAGCTATAAAGCAGAATTTTTCTTTTTCTCTTTTTTGGTGGAAAAATATGGCATGTTATATAATCACAATCCTTTTGAATGCCATTTTACACGTTGAGATGCCTAAGGTCTCTTACTAATTGGGATACCTTTGCTTGGGACTCATGTTGGGATGACATATCTTGCCGAGGGGACCATGTAGGGTGTAACACAGGCAGGAAGATACTTTTTACACTTTTATAAATTCTCTGTGCATTTTAAGTTTTGCAGAGGTCAATTAACTCCTCCATCTATTATTAAGCATTGGCATGTATTTGTGAGTTGTGCTTCATATCTGACATTAGAGATTATGTGCTAGGTGATGGCTGCCTGACTGATTCATGGGTCTGTCTTTTGGCCTGGTGCTGTGGACGAGGGATGCACATGGGCAGGATATGGGAATTTTTGTTCAGCTGAAAAACAACTAAATCTAGATATGCAAAGGGTGGAAGAACTTTGGTTTGGATTTAGGAGACCTGGATTCCAATCTTATATCTATTATGTATAAGCTAGACAAGTCCCTTCATCCACCTGTGCTTTGGTTTTCTCATGTGCAAAATAAGGATTTATTCCTTAGAATTGTCATGAAAGCTAAAGGAGGAACTTTATAGAAGTGCATTTACTACTAGACTCTCTCATTCAGAAAGAGCTCAGCCTGAATCCTGAGGAAGTTCAGTGAACTTCCATTTTCTAGGGAAAACATAGAGATCAGGCTCTGCTAAAACAAAAGCAGAGTTAGTGTGCCTGCAGGGGAGCAGGCTATGCAGCTGGAGAAAGAAAGTATGGTCTCATGGAGGTGGATGGGAAAGGCTGAGGCCAAAGGGGAAGAGGTAAGCAGACTTTGGGGTCTAACTAGGCAAGGTTATTCAATATTGTAAATTCAAGCCAGGCTGTAGGGCAGAGTTAATAGGAAATAAGAGGGTATTGACTAGGAACATGGGTACAGATTATCACTGGCTCCTATGTGTTGGATTTATAAAGATGAGTGGTATTGTCACAGGTGGGCACAGGTAACCAGGTTCTTGGTGATCTGGACAAAGAATTGAACCAAACACCCAGAGTTTATAGCAGAGAACGTGGGAGCAGGCCAACTCCAAGCAGAGATTGACCTCATGGGCTGGAGGGACTCTGTTCTTATAAGGCAGATCCTTCCTGGCTAGTTTTGGCAGGCTTTTACTGTGCATGTACAAGTAGTTGTATTACTTTAAAGCTACTGCACATGTGGTCTCCCATGACTTTCCCTGATTGGCTGCCGGGGAAGGGAGTCCCACGATGTTACCTAGTTGACACCCAGTTCTCCTGGGGTCCCCCTGTACTAGGTTCATCTTTCCCTTTGCCAGAGAATTAGAGCTCTCCATGTTGGAGATTGGTGAAAAGGAAAGGAATTATTTACTCAAGTTATACAGACTTAAGAGTAATGACTTAATGTCTTTATCAAAATCCCAAAGTTTCTTAGAACACCCACAAACACACAGAGTCCTTCTTTCCCTTTGCCCAGTCCAAGGTAGCGTATCTCAGGAAAGAAATAGAAAGCTGCGTGGTGGTTCCCTGCTATAGCTGTGTGGTGGTTCTCTGCTAAAGCTGCATGATGATTCTTCTCATGGCTGTGGGGTGAGGTCCCCCACTCTGGCCAAAAGCACGTGGTTCTCTATGCTAAAGTTACATGGAGATTCTCTCTCACAGGGCTGCAGGAGTCCCCATTCTGGCCAAAAGCGAGTGGTTCTCCTTTCAATGGCTGCCGTGTCTGTGTTTAAATCCCTGCGCCAATCTGTAACCAGGGGGAGTTGCCTCCCAGTTACATCTTAGGTGGAAGTCACTCCCTTCTCCATGACTCAGAGCATGGCCACAACTATTTAATATATCTATGAAACCAGTTAAAGGCTATAGATATGTTAAATGACCATGTCAAAGGTGAGCTGCAAAGCTGTTGCTGTGCAAAACAGTTCTCAATGGCCCTGCTCCATTTGTCCCTTCCCCCAACTCACACCTGTGTGGGGGAAGGGGTGAGGACATTTTAATATATCCTGGACACCTTAAGTTCTGGACCCCATTCCAAATCCCTTTTTGGGCCCCCCTCTTGGCTGCACCCTGTATCAATCCCTCCTTTCAGATATACACCCACTTTATAATCATATAAAGGCCAATGGACAAAGGTCTCATCTTCTTGTAACTACTTCTGGCTGGACATGGACGTCATCTTACCTACCCTTGGGTCAAGGGTGCCCTGAAAGCAGGGAGGGGTGCAGCATGGAAGGAGTCTTTCCTGTAAGGGGAAGGACCTTACAGAATCCAGGATATTGGGCTGTCACCAGGAACTTGCAGGCTCAATGTCCAAAGGCTGGCATTACTGGACAGTTGGCATCCTCATCGTATTCTAGGGGTGACAGATATGGCAAGACAGTTGAAAGGCACAATGAAATCATGACCACTGCATGATGAAGGCAGGGACTTAGGAAGGTGTACAAGGCATGCTACACCTATCCAAAACTCTTGTGGCCCACCATACTTCACTCGGGCTGAGGGGAATATATTAGGATTTCCCTCCTTTCAGATTTCTGAGACCTTTCTGTCCAAGCCATCAAGACAGAAAAGGGAAAATTCAGTTCAAGGTAAAGCCCACGGACCGCTCCAACCTTTCACCAACCCAACAACTTAGTTCAGCCAAACCACTAAGTCTCGAGGGGCAATGATGAAGATGGGTTCCTTAAGTGAGGTCTATATTGCAAGCAATCACTCAGGTAATGAGGTCATAGGTATATGTCCTATGAAAACAGAAGGAAGAACACACATGTCAATTCACACAATTCCCAAGCCAGTTCTGTGCCTGTGAGACTGTCTTTTGGGATGACATTCAGTTGCAAGGCCTTTGTTGCAATTACATCTAATAGTGGCAATTAGACAGGTCCTTTGTGCCTGTAAATTGAACATCTTTGGTGATATTACAAACCCAGTTTCAACTCCCAAATGAAAAACAAACTTTCAAGTCAGTTAGCTGCGCCATTCTGACATCCAGTACCGAGCATTGTGATTTTACTTGAACCACAATTTTTCTCCCTGAGATCACCGTAATTGTCATTGAAGGGACTACATTGAGTCCAGCTTTTAATTTTGCCTGTTCATTTGCATAAACACACCAGGAGCAGCCTGGATCACTTAATGATCTTTAAGTCCACTTTGCTGGAACTCACACTGGGAACCTTCAGATTGACTTCTCAGTCTGCCCCTCAGGGCACGGAAGCAGAGCCACACGTCTGCCATCTGGCTTTGCCTGTACCAGTTGTTTCCCTCAATTCCTTGAGGTTTCTATTGCGCCTACAGGTTCCTTTCTAGACATCTTTCAGGAAAGCAACCTTCATTCCTGGAAAGACTGGAACAAACTGCACAACCCACCAAAGTACCAGGCTTTTCTCGTAGGCTTTTGCTAGCTTCACAAGTCAATCCCAGTTCCTCAGGGCCTTCTGGTGATGACCAGAACCCAGACATGCCTCCTTCAGGTATGACATTCCAGTCAAAGTCTTGGTTAACAAAACCACTATTGACGACTGGTCTTACTCGATTTATGTAAAGAAACCTTACCACTTATCCTTCAGAAGTACTTATTCCTTCAGAATGACAAATTCTGGAGGGATCAGGTAGGGAGAAAAATACAAAGCTTGAAGGAAAATCCTTTTCCTTCTGATACCCAGCAAGATGCAACTCCATGCCTTATACCTTCCATGACTAATCCCACGTAATTTCTTTCCAAAACTTTCACATTTCCATTTATCTTTACACCTTCCCACAGACCTTCTATGGTCTTTTTACCCATCCAGATTTATCCATAACTCACTTTTAATTCCTGTTCCTTTCCCACACTGGGAAGGACTATACTTAAACTCGTACTTAAACTCTGTATCTGGCAGCTAAAAGTCCCTAGCACTATAGGCATCGTCTAATTGATCAACACCTGGGCCTATAGGTTCTGTCAGGGTGGGGCTGGAGGAAAATGAGGAGTCTCAGTACAGAGCCATAAATGCCTGCGTGTAAGGAATTTCAGATCATTAGCCTTCCCTCTGGCAGAATAGATCTAACTGTAGGATAGTATTATAATTTTTGCTCTCATTCTCAGGCCATATCTCTCCATCCCCTAATTTATATTGGGGACAAACAGTGTTACAAAAGAAAACTAATCTATTCCTTTTTAAAAAATTTCGGGTCAAATTTATCCCAGTTGCTAAGAACGCAACCCAATGGTGATTTCGAAGGGACAGAAGGTGTGGTTCCCATCTTGACTGCAGTGATCCTAAAGAGAAGAAAAAAAAACACAAAGATACTCCTTTGCAATCTAGAGGCGTCCCTCTTTGCTTGCTTCAGGAGGTTTCCTAGTGGGCCACAGGGCATCCCCTGGGATCCCACCGACCTACTAGACGTCTCTGGTGAAAGACATCCTAGCGAGTGTCGGCCGACAGAAATCTAAAAGACTTGAGAGGATCACCACAGTAGGATCACCACAGTCTACTTCTGTTTCTTTCTCTTTGTTTAATTCAGAGGTTTTGAGTTCCCTGGACACCATTTGCAGGATTCACGGTCCTATAATGAATGTCCAGGCTACAAAGAACTGTTGGGAAGGAACCAGTCCAGCATTCTTGGGCAATTGCCTGTAATCCCCAACCCCAAACTCACCGCTCTACTCTTGTGGCCCGAGTACATTTCCATTTCTGTATTCTCCAACTATGCAGACCTTCATTTTCCTGTAAGCTTTCAGGTGTGGGGCAAAGGAAGTGTCTTACTAGAAAAATAGTTTCTGGCCCAGTAAACCACCAAGAGGAGCACCAAGATGATCTTATTATAAAATGACTCTTTTCCAAATCACAAAGAAGACCCTCAAGTATTCTATCTAATTTTCCAGAGCTTTAAGAAATTGTACCTGAGTCTGAAATTTCCCAGAAGGGACCTTAAGAGGTGTCTAAAGCACCACCCTTTATACTGGAGGCGGATCTCATAGAGGGATGATGGACCTAGAGGGGAAAGTAAAATAACCTTATAGGGGCAAGTAAACCACCTTACAATTCCACATTCAAATGGGTAAGAGTGGCTCCAAGTGGCCATTCTAGTAACAAACGACCAGCAGGCACCTGTTAAGCAGTTCTGAGCGATGTTGCTGCTCACAATGATAGAATATACATGCCGAAGAAGCGAGTGGCTCATTCTTACAACTGTACTTAGTGATAGGACCATTAGTGACCCAAGGTAGACATTCTTTGTAAAAAGACAGCAGGAACCCTTCATACACAAAATGCAAGTGGGGTAAGAGCCCAGGTATAAAGGTCAAAAGCCAGTCAGGGAGGACAAGCATAAAAGGCTATCTGTGAGCCTGATGAGGAGACCGCGAAAGGAAGTCATAGTGCAGGTAAGGTGGTGACTGATATCTGGTATGGAAGGTCCAACTATGCCTATTGAGGGAGTGGCCGCGGGGTGGGGCAGTGTCTTGTAGTTTTCACAGTGTGCCTGACCGACGGGTGAACATTTTCTTGTACGTGGCAGGGGTGTGGGGGTGCGGGGGTGGGGGTGGGTTAAGGCTAACCCCGTTCTGGGCCCAAGTTATCCTATCACAGGTGTCTTCAAGTGGCCGGCACCCATGTGGCTTTTAACTGCCCGACCTGTGCCTCCAGTTTAGCGGCCGACCTTCCATCAGGGAACATCAGACTCACCGAAATGGAATAGATGTTAGGGGAAAGGGGCATACCAGGTGTCAGAACAGCAAAGGAAGCTTACCACTCCTGCGTCTTCTCTTAGGTGGCTCGCCAAAAGTATCATTTGTGGCTGAAGATGAAGACTTTTTATCTTTTGCTCTGGTTATGAAGAGCTCTCCTGGGACTGTGAGATTTTAAGGCTAATGGATTTCGGCTGTGCCGAGAGAGATGGGGTCAGGCCAGCACCGATAATGACAGTAAAGAGATGTGTACTCTGCATGGTTTTCCCAGTTCACACAGGCTCAGCTTGTTTCTCCAGATTTCTATGGATCTTACGTAACAGTGTTTGGAACTGGTGGGAGAAGTGGCGGGGGCAGAGGGACTAATTTGGAATTAGCAGCGAGTGACCTCAGGGGATGTCTCAGCAGAACTTCCTCTTAACCCTGTTGTTAAGTGGTGATTAGCCACATCTCGGGTAACAGTTTGACATAAAGAATTTGGCTTAAAACTACCTATGGGATTCAGAGTCAGAAAAAGCTGATTTCAAGTCCAGGATCTACCATTTATTAGCTATAACCTCACTCAGTTTATTTGGGTCTTAAGAGTTAAACGGGGAGCTTAATCCTAACATAATTATTTGGATTGAGAGAGCTAATAGTTGTGATGTTTGTGATTTTTCTGATACTTACTCTACATGAATAAGTATGAAATAATGCAATGTGGAAAGTGGGTCAAAAATATAAGAAAAATTAATATCCACTTAACTATCACCTTTTCTTTGGCTTCTATGAGTTATACTTGGATAGGATGTGAACATTCCAAGAGATGGGATATGCTTTCTCAATTGTTCAATGTTTATAATGATGCATAATATATCATCTAAACTATATTTCTGTTTACCTTTAATAGCTCTGTGTATCAATGATTATCATATTTATAAAACTAAATTGTACTTGTCAGTGCCAGTGTTACTTAAATATATTTTTCACTGCAATTAATATTGTTTATGAATGAAAAGATGGATTGATAATAATGACAAGGGTGGGTTTTATGGATACATTTTCCCTTCTCTTTTCCTTTCTTCTATTAGAGGTTTTTTAAGCATTCCTATCAGCATGAAAGAGGGAAGGGTCCCCCTGGGCAGAGGGTAATCCTTGTGGATAAACATTGCGTATCAAAAAAAATCTGTTGACTTATCATTTACTGACAGCCATGCATCTACCTTTCTCCCTATTGTGGGAATCACTGGCTGAATCATCAGAAGTCGATTAATAATCAAAAAAGTAGAATCTGCCCTGGCTAGTGTAGCTCAGTGGATTGAGCACGGGCCTGTGAAGCAAAGGGTCACTGGTTTGATTCCCAGTCAGGTCACAGGCCTGGGTTGCAGGCCAGGTCCCTGGTGGGGGACACATGAGAGGCAACCACACATTGATGTTTCTCTCACTCTCTTTCTCCTTTCCTTCCCCTCTCTCTAAAATTAAATAAATAAATTATTTTTAAAAATAACTAACTAAATAAATAAATATTTGAAATAAAAAAAGTAGAATCTGCTGGGGTGTAGGAAATAGACACTCAAATGCCCTGCCGTTGAGAATAAAATTGGTAATTTCTTTCTAGAGGGGAGTTTGGCATATTTAACAATTTAAAAATTTGGTTATGCTTTGACCTAGCATTTTCAAATTTATGAAATTATTCTAAAGAAATAATCAGATAAATGTGCAAATAGGTTTGTACAAGGATGTTCACTGCAGCATTGTTTATAATAATGAAAAATTGTAAACTGTCAAAATGGTCAACAAGAGGGGCCCAGTTATGGTGATTTCATAGGACAAAATAATATGTATCATTTTTTAAAGAGTTTATTTATTTATTTTCAGAGAGAGGGGAAGAGAACGAGAAAGAGAAGGAGAGAAACATCGATGTGTGGTTGCCTCTTGTGTACCCCCTACTGGGGACCTGCCCTGTAACCCAGGCATGTGCCCTGACTGGGAACCAAACCAGTGACCCTTTGGTTCCCAGCCCATGCTCAATCCACTGAGCTACACCAGCCAGGGATAATATGTATAATTTCAAAGTGTTATAAAAATGCAATATGATACAGGAAAATATTCATAAAATAGTATCAAGTGAATACAAGTAAGTGGGAAAACTATGTCTGGGCAACATTCTGTTTTTTTGTTTTTGTAATAAGATATTTATGTTAATATACTTAAAAAATACCTCAGGAATATGTATCAGAAGGCATAAGAGTTGTGTAAGTGTTATTATTGGTGATTTTATTCTCTTCCTAAGTTTTTTCTGTTATACATAAACATGTTTTAATTGTGTAATCACTAATGGTAATTGCGATATTGAAAGCATAGCATTTATCTAGGATTGTAATTGACATCAGCAAAGACTTTTATCTTTTGTTCATTGCTATATGCCCAATACCTAGAAGAATATCTAATCATAGTAATGGCACAAATATATCTGTCTAATGAATAAATGCTCACTGTTCTATACTCTCAAACATTACCCGTGGTCTAGCACTTTCTTAGGACAGTTATGTTGAAATGAACAGGAGCTCAGAATAAAACTCAATTCACCAAAGGGTCCTAATATATAGAACAATCCCAAAGGAAGTAGCATTTTAATGCTCTGAAATACCCCAATTTAATGCTCTAATAATTGATTTAGTTTATATTATTAGTACAATTTAATGTGGGGTCCAAGTGTCAAAAGCAACCAAAATAACAAATCACTGTGCATAAAAAGTAGTTGTGCATTCATTTATTCAACAAAATTTAACACTTATTTTTATTGTATATTGTAAAAATTGCTAGGAATATAACAGCAAATATGTAAGTACCTTAGTTTATATTGGTACAATGTTAATCACCCAGCATTTTCACAATATATTTCATATGTTTATGGATTTATTTCCCCTTATGAGATCTCATCTCCAAGGTGGATGCCAGAAACTTAATTTTAAAACTCTCTTTAAAACTGGGGCTCAAAAATTTGCTCTACTTTTCTCCCATTAGGCATCCTGAGCAAGATTTTGACTAGTAAATATATTGGAAGAAGAAGAACCTCAATGCAGAACCCATTTTTCTGGTGAGGGTGACTGAGAATAGTCAGTGTTGTACGGGTTCCACTTGGACCTTGGAATTTAAATAGGCAGGGAAATCTGGAGTTATCAGCAACAATGGAAAACTCTGTCCTATTAACAAGATTTTCATTGTGATTTGGGTATTGTTCTGTTGGATAACCTCCAATGAATCTTTGGATTTCCCAGATATCCTGTGAGTGGCCTAATGTTGCCTCCCAGTATGTTTCTCCTTGTAACTGGATTAGAACACACAATAGAATACTTAAGATCTTGTCTTCTATGTCACCACAGCTACCCACTCACCACAACCATACCACACTGTGCCACCACCAGAATCCCAATTTCACACGGCCTACTCCTTAACCACTACCTTCCCCCGACCCCCGGGCCTCTTCTTCAGTTCTCCTTGGTACTATTTTTTTCCACTGCCAATTGTCACTGTTCTCACTTCCCCTTGGTGGGTTTATTTTATGGGCCCCTACTATAAGAATTATTTTCATTCATTCTAACACGTTAATGCTGACTGATCTCACTTTATATTCAACATCCAGTATAATAAAAGGACCCTTAGCACGGCCCAGCTAGTCAAAACAGCTCTGTTTGGTCAACCACGGCTTAATATTTGAAATGATTTCTTACCGCATCCCTTTTCTCTTTTTCCCAATCTGTAGAATGCCAAATAGATTGTCTGTAAAGTTCTACTACCCGGCTTGTGTCTGCACCCTAAGTACTGTGCATTTCTGTACACTGTAGTAGTGGAACTATTTGTCCCTGGACCCAAAGCCTGCCCCATCTTTTCATATCCTGGATTTTACCCCTTCTCACCTGCCAAAAAATATGAGAATTACCCCCCTCAATTCTACATCATCAATAGTTTCATAGATCTTTTTCATCAGCATAACATATTGTTAAGTGTATCCTAGTAATAATTATTTATTGACCTTAATGCCCTCTCCAGTGTTATCACACACTTTTCTGCCCTTTTCTACAGAAAACTTGTTCAAAATAGTTGTAAGTGCTCATAGTTTGCCCTTGTCTCTGCACTCATTCCAGGAGCAGCTGTCACCACCAGTTTTTACCTGGACCACTGTACCATGGTAGCCTTTTCTATGTCTCCCTGTTTCCTCACTGACAATCCTATGTACTCCACTCAGAGCATCTAGAGTGAACTTTTAGAAATAGAAATAAAGTCAAGTCATATCTTGCTCATAATCTCCCGGTGCTTTCATCTTACCAAAGTAAAAGCTACAAGTCCTCGCCAGAGTGCACAAGAGTCTGAGTCGGCACCAGGCTACATTTCTGACCTCATCTCCCGTTTCTCTCATCCTTTCCCCACTCCCTCTTTTCTTCGCCACTTCTTTAAACATTCTAAGGAGGCTCCTGCCTCCAAGCTTGTGATTTGCTGTTTTATCTTCTTTGAATACTTTCCCCCTAAGGAGTATGATGTCCCTCAATTGAGTTTTGCTCGAATGTTACGCTGTCATGGAGTATTTTTCTCTCCACTCTGTCTATAATAGCTGGGGTGGAAGTTATCTTCCACACCCAACAGTGATTGCTTACCTCCATTCTCTTTCCCTTCAGGAAATTTATTATATATATGCTTCTTTTACTCTGACCAGAAAATTATCTGCATAAGAAAAGGAATGTTGTTTTGATTACAACTGTATTTCTAGTGCTTAGATGCATTCAATAAATATTTGTGGGCATTGAATACATATTTGTTGAATGAGTACCTGAGGTCCTTTGATAGAAAAGAGAAGGAAGTATCATATCAAAATCTCTTTCGGAAGTTCTTCTCAGAGGAGATGCATGTTCTAATTCTAGGGAGAAGAGTAATCCCTTTATAGTTAGCACCTAAGAGAGGATGGAGTAAAGGGTGGGGTGGAGTCTTCAGAGATAAACCTGGAGTGGTAGACATTATGATGAGTATGTTAGACTTAGTCTTCCAAAGTTTCGTGGTATAAATTTATGAATACTCTACCATTCTAAAGATTGTTTCTATATTTTTCATCTGCTTATTTTACTGAGTATTGGAAAGAAAATTAAGCCACTCTATATTGCTGTGGATGAAATGATGCAGAACTAAAAATCCAATTGCCTAATTTATGTCTTCCTTTCTGGAAAAACTCCTCATGCTTTTAGTATATTTCAACCTCCACCAAGTGATATAGCCTTGTATATGAACAATGACATAAACTATGTTTATATGAAGTGACATATTAGAGATCAAATCATTCTTTCTTATAGGTGAACAGTATTGGTTTGCGTCAATCTGATGCAAGAACAGTAAACAAAGAGTGTTTTTTATCATAAACAGCTATTCTTAATCCTTTTGAATGATAAAAGCCATGGATAGTCTACACAGAAAAATATGCAAATCATACATTTTAAATCAAATTTTAGAAGATATTACATGCTTTTGGGAATGGTGCAATGAGTGCAGTGCAAATGAAGTGTGCCACAAACTCTTCAAAGACAGTTGAGAATCTGTTGCAAGTGATCCATGTTCTGGAAGGCCTACAACAAACTGAACACCCACGAAGGTTGAACACATATAGGCTGCAGTCAACAAAGATCATCGACTGACAGTGAGAGAACTAGAAGCTGATCTGGGGATTCCAAAAACTACTGTGTCTCAGGTTTGACACAGGATCTCGGCATGAAATGTGTTGTGGCAAAATTCATTCTGTGTCTTTGGCTACCACAGCAGAAGGAACATTGTGCTGCAGTTTCTAATGACTTGTTTCAAACTACTAGCAATGAACCAGATTTCCTCAAGAAGTTCATAATCAGAGATGAATCATGGGCCTACAGCTACGATCTGGAAACAAAGGCACAGTCATCCCAATGGAAGTTGTCTGGTTGTCTACACCTGAAGAAGGTACAGCAAAGTTGCAGCAAGATCAAGACCATGTTAACTGTGGTTTTTGATTGGGAAGGTGCTGTCCATCACGAGTGAGTACACCCCACCAGACCAAACAATTAATAAACAGTACTACCTCAGTGTTCTTCCTTGGTTGGGAGATGCAATACGAGAAAATGGCCACAGCTATGGGCAACTGGTGACTGGCAGTCTCATCACGGCTTGTGCAGAGATTTTGGTGAAACATCAAATCACTCAGGTGATGCAGCCTGCCTACAGCCCAGATTTGTCACCCTGTGACTTCTGGCTTTTCCCAAAACTAAAATCACCTTTGAAAAGGAACAGATTTCAGACTGTTGATGAGATTGAGGGAAATACAACAATCTGTCCCACTGAGGGGCAGCTGATGGCAATTCCAACAAAGGATTCTGCAGAGTGTTTTGAACAGTGGGAGAGACACTGGGAGAACTATGTGAGGTCCAAAGATGCCTACTTTGAAGGGGGCTGAGGTGTCATTGTCTTATGTATAATGTTTCTTTTATTTTTTATCTTCTTCAATAAATGTCTCTATTTTTCCTAGAATGTTGCTGGATACTCCCTGGACAGAACTCATATATACACGGTTGAAGTTGGGGTTCCCTTAGCAAGAAAGAAGGGGAAAATTGTGATTAGGCAACTATTAATTTCTTGCAAGAGCTGAACAAAAACATGAAAGAAAAAAATTGTATGGAAAAATAGGGTTATTTAGGTATCTAAAACATTGGGTGATAGAAGTAAGATGTAATGAGATCGTCAGCTTCATAAAAATTGATTAATATGCATATTGAATATAAAATGAAGCAATTATTGTTTTATCAGAATGATCTGTTAATATTTGAGAGGTATCATGTTGTGGTTACCTTGAATAAATCATGTAATCTCTCTGAGACTGAGTTCCTCATTTGAAAAATGTGCATATAGCAATTTGTCCCAACTATCTCATAAACTTCCCTTGGGAACTGAATTTATTATATATGTGAACATTTTTGTAAGTGATAAAATACACTTTTAAATTGTTACTTAACAGGAAGAAGTTATGCAATGAAACTCATGAGTCAAAGAAGAGCTGTTTCAAGTAAATATTATATTTTTTCAAAAGTTACACAAACTCATGTGGTTTTTTAATAGTCTATTTCTGTCAGATTTTAAAGCACTTGACACAAATGGTCTTATTAAATTGCTGTCAATGAGGTAGTTTCCAAGTGCTATTATGTTCTTTGTTTAGAAATAATAAAGTCATTTAGAGATCTCGACTAGCACAAGAGCCAACAATGTACAGGTAATGAAGCTAGAAATAGAATCCTGTCTCTTAATATCTGGTTGTTATTTTTTTCTTAGAATTTGACCATTTTGACATTAAAAATAATTTTAACATTTTGTCTTAATTTTTTTGTCATCTATAGCAATGACTTTAAAATTTTTTAACTGTGAAAGAGAAGATTAATTTTATATTATAAACCAGTACATGATGTATGTATATAATATGTACATATAAAACATATATAAAAGTATTAAACAGAGTACTTACTCTTCTATGTGCAGTTAGCTCTGATATTTTCTATTATGCTAAATTTCACTAAAAAATTTGTTACAACGTATTAAATTGATTTTATGAGTAACCAATAAGTTGTAAATCAAAGTTATAACACACTCTGTTTAAAAATAGTGAAACAGTGGTAACCTAGACACTTTGAGGCTCTAGCTACCCAGCAAAGATCCCATAGATGTGTTTTGTTTGCCCGGCCAGAGGTTTGTTGGTTAGTTGATTGGATGGTTTTTATTGACCTTAGCTTCACATCAGAGCTACTGAATTTAAGTATCTAAGGTTGGTCCTAGGTATATTTTTGAAAAATTCTCACAGTTAAGTAAACAACTTCTAATATTATTTGTGAGCAATCTCATCCAATCCCATGATCTTAAAGCCATCAATATTCTACTAAATTGGATGTATCCATCAAACTCAACATGTACCAAATTGAACTTAACGATTTCCAAACAATCTCATCCAGCTCATCCCTCCCTTTCCCTCATATACATCAATACATGTTTTCTCTGTAATAGTTTCTGAGTTCTACATTCCTATATCAATGGAGGGCATACCATATATTCAGTTACCAGTGAGTCTCCCTTTTCTTCTCTCTCCTCCAAAAGTGAACTGCTTATTACTGTACAAATTAGCATTACTTATTATGTCTGCTCTCACTGCCCCTGCCTCAGTTCAAAGACTGCTCATTCTGTACCTGGACTGTTGAAGAATCCCTCTTAGCAGGTTGCCTTAGCAGCTCTAATTTCCTTCAAATCAGTTCTTGATGCTACAAGCCAGAAGGGTCCCTAGAATCTTGTTGCTTGAACCTCTTCAATAATTTGGTTTCCCAAAAGGATAAAATGAACTTGAAACCATTTTTGGCAGCAAAGAACAAGGTCTTGAGGATCAGGCCTCCCTGTCCTTGTCCCACCACCTTCACTGCAGTGACCCTTCACACTGACCTTTAATTTCTCGTGTTCCCAGTATTGCCATGATGTTTCATGCGTCTGTATCATCATGCGTACCTGGATTACCTGGATTACTAACAGAGCTTCCGCATTGGACTCCTAGCTCTGATCTTTTTTCCCTTCAATAATCTGCATATCCTCCCAAATGTTGGAAAGGTATGCCTGCATTTTAATTCTGTCTCCTTCCTTTAATCATTTTTTGTGACCTTAGAAGAGTTACCTTCTTGTACCTTGGATTGCCTCTTTGACTTGCACGCATCTTGCAAGGGCTACACTTGATTCATATAACTTGTGCAGCACAATTTCTGGACATCTATACAAGCATTTTCTAACCCTTGACCTCATGTTTGTGAAGTTAAATTGTGTAGCAAAATTAACATGTTTAAAATTATTTGGCTCTGAACAAATACTGTATCATATAAAAATACACGTTCAGTTCTGTATTTTGTGAACATCTTTATGCCAAATCTGGAGGTAAAAAGTGAATAAACTATTGATATTTATAATCTATATCTTTTTGCATCCATGTCACAAATTCTAAATTCTAAAACATTTCTTAGTCATGAATAATGATAGTATGTTTTACAAACTATTGTGTGATATCACATTTTTTTTTTTACTTTTTTGTGTTGGTCTCAAGCCAACAGCCTGAAAACTGGCTTAGCTTTAGTAAACAAGACATCATCATGTTTTAAAATGGCTATGAATTGATCATTTTGGAGAGGCAGTTAGTAAACTGCAATATTAACTTCACTCACAATGAAAAAATCTTTAATGATCTCTAAAAGGGAGTAAATAGCACTTTAATGAAATTTGAAAACAATGTCAATATTTGCAAGAAAAAAAAAGAATCATAAAAATAGACCACACTGTCTTGGAACAGAAATAGGGCTTACAGCTAAGTAAGATTTAAGTGTGAAGTGGGACAAATTAATCAGAAATACAGATGTTCAATGGGCAGAAATGGCAGCTAGGGTGGAGAGAGAAAGCTGCAGGGACTCATGGGCAAATCTCTCCCTGGTCCTAAGAGTGCTAGGAACAGGGTGGCGAGGGAGAGGCCTTTCTTTTTGAGAAATTCTGGACATTGTCTTAATCTCACCCTCTTGGGGAAATAGTATGTACAATACAGTTGGCTTGGGGGAGGGGCAATATATATTTCCTAAGGATAGCATATATAGGCAATATATATTTCCCTAGGAAAGGAGGAGAACCAGCTACTAGATTTGTATTGTATGAGAACTAGGAACTAGGAAATTATCCAAGCAATATTAAAAAATATACATGTTCATAACAGAAGAAATTTTTACATAGTGTCCAGAGAATTAGAATAAGAAAGAGGGTGAGAAGATGAGCAAAGTTAAATTTTATTTCTTGTTTTAAAGGAAAACAACCGGAGTCTAAGAACTCTGCTACTCAGCAATAAACTGCGAAGAAAAGTGGTTGACGGCTATGACACAGAGAAGGCACTGATTTCCAGATGACAAAGCCTAAGACGTATTGCTCTAGACTGAGTCTCTGTCAGAGCAAGACTGAATGGATAACCTATTTGATCCTCTCCATCTCCAGCTCTTTCTCATTTCCACTTCCACTATTCTATGAATATACAAGAAAGGGGCATACAGTATCGTTAAAGCTCAGGTATGATTTATTGTATCTGTAAGATAACAC
>PVKM010016831.1:0-26465 GCA_004027735.1 Carollia perspicillata
TGCATGAAAGACAACCACACATTGATGTTTCTCTCCCTCTCTTTCTCCTTCCTTTCTGCTCTCTCTAAAAATAAATAAATAGATCTTTTTTTAAAAGAATCTTCTGTTTCTTTTTGATGTGCGAAATTATTTGAGTTTAGGGAATGTAGTTTCTTATATAGATATATATAGATTTGCATTTCTTTATATTCAGAAATCACATAAGTAAGTTGTTTGTTGTAAAGACTGTTATAGTTTTCTTTAACTTGAAATGGAATTTCAGAAAGCTTATAAGAATACCAAGGCAACTGATGTCCCCAAAGTGAATTGTTTGGCCTAGATTTCAGCAAAACAGCAATATGCTGATTCTAAGTTAAACTTGTGCTTTAAGAAAAAGAAAAGTGACAGTGGTAAAGAATCTTACTCAGCCCAGGACATTAGTGAAGGGATGTTAATTTTACCTCTGCAAGTCACTGGTTTGACTCAGTCCAGGGTGGCAGTTTCTCAGAACATCTGCTGTCTGATTGTTCTTTATGACCAGTAAATGAGGGATCCAGGTGTTCTCAGCTGAGTGGAGATCTGTCATGTAAAATGTGCCAAGTACTTGTGTATCCCTCTATTCCCAAAGGTCATGTTCAGATAGACTATGAATCCCTGATATTTTTTTCCCCAGGTATGGCTGAGAAAGTGGGGGACATCTGGTCTAGATCTTCCACACCTGACCAGGTAGAGATGGGTCTCACCCCCATAAAGCCCTCCTGCTAGCCTCGAGGATGTGGAGAGTGCCATTTACCCATGCAGCTATCTGCCCTGCAGGAGGGAGAGTGTGTAGGGCTCTGGGAGACAATTCTCTGTTTTTATTCATACAGTTATGATAATCCAAACACAGTTGAATATCTTCCTGTGTTCTCTTCTTCTAAGGAAATGCTTTCTCCTGAGATTATTTTTCCTTAATGCCAACCTCATTCAGTGAAGGAGGTGTAGGGGGATTTTTTTCGCAGAAGAGCAGTTGCAAACAAATGTTAAAATGTATGAGTTTAAAACTGTCATTTTCTTAAATGAAAGGAAGGTTTTCGCATCGTGATTTGTACAGTATGACAAAAACACAGAAAAGGCGAATGATGTAGCCAAAGTCACTCATGCACATCCTTCTGAGAAGTAGTTCAGGAGGTTTGAATACAGAAAAATTACACCAATTTTGGGCTTTAGCTTATAGAAATATGAGCTTTTGCAGAATACTAATGTGCTAAGTTCTACAGCTGTCAGTCTGTGAAAATTATAATCCTATCCCTGTCACACCTGAGTGGGTATCTTAGTGATGTTCTATAAAACCTGGGATAAAACCTTTCACACTGGGAAAGGATAGTGCTTTTGGATACTTATGATATTTAACCAAACATACTTAATATTAATAGTATTTTAAAATTTTGTCTCCATATGTTGTATTGCTCACTATGAAAGTATTTAGGGGTTCTCCATAGGCATTTGCAGTATTATGTGGATATTTTGCTATATTCAGACCATTTGTGAGTAGCCCTTTGGCAAAAACATAATTCTTCAGAAGTTCTTTTCATAAATCAGCATGGTAGCAGCCTTGGAAAACAAACATCTATGTAGGTCCTGCTTGCACTCAGGCAACCCAAGAAAGATGAGGACCTGAAGTCCAGCCCCAGCCATTATGACTGAATTCTAAATTTGCCTGAGGATGCTGAGTGCCTCATAGGAAGGACCCAAAGCACACATAGAGAATGATGTGACTTCTGCGGAAAAATACCCTTGTAATAAAATTCCTAGAAAGTGTAGGAAAGAGGAACTTCCTGTTCTGAGGTAGAAATATCATGGCAGCACAGATTTCTATGAAGGAAAGGGTTCCACCCACTTTCTGATCTTAGATCCATCTTCACCCCTATCTAGGAGATAATGGCACACCAGTTCAGCCAGCTACTGATGGTTTCATGGTATATATTGGACTGCTCTTTGGTCTGCACCACAGTTGGCTTAAGATTTGGTCGTCTTGGATCTGCTGCATGTAAAACAGAAAACTTCACAGCTAAAAGCTTTTATGAAAAAATATGTGTTGTTGAGCTAAATGCTAGCCAGAAAAAAGACCAGGATGTGGGGCATGACTTCTAGCCCACCAGTGGTAGGGTTGATGGAGAGGACAATACAGTGTGGGGAAAAAGTAGGTTTACGATACGGAAAATAATACAATAATTAATGAATAATAAAACCAGAATAAGTTCTGTGATTTGTGTACTCACAACTGTAAGCCTACTTTTGCCTCACCCTGTATGACTCTTTCATGCAAACAGTTTGGGTAAGAAAGATGTAAGTTGTTTTGAAAGAATCTACATTGTCTGTAAATGAAGGTAACAGGAGAAGGTAAAGCAGGGCTATTTCTTGCATGGGTCTGTAGCCCATAGGAACTATGGATTGGTGGTGGGCAACAGTCCAAAAAGATCACGTGTTAGCAAGAAGCGGAGGTGCCCTGTGGTTGGCGGCACCTGGTACTTACTTACTTGGCTGTTCTTCTTAGAGAGTTGCCAAAATAGCCACATGGAAATTAATTCAAAGTTTCAACATATATCCAAGAATGTGAGCAGTTTTTTGCTGGTTTGCCCTGAAATTGTTAACTGATTAATCTTTCTCGTGTCTTCCTTCTACCCTGTAGCCTGCTATGAATTGATTGAGACATCTCAGAATATTTTTTCTTGTCATACATGACCTAATAAACACTGAGGGTTGCCTGACCTTCGTTTTGCAAAGAAGGGAAACATTTTGAAGCCCATTGGTTCAACAGAGTACATCAGGGAGAAATGCCGACTTCTCAGGGTGATTTAGATTTGGGAACCTGGAGCTCATTCAATTTTTGAGCATCTCTTTAGGAAAAAGCATGAAATATTAAAATTCAAAATCAGGTAATTAGGTATAGGATACCGGTTTTATGAGCCTCAAGAAACTGTAGCTCTCTCAAATGACCACCGTTTTTCTGGAATCAGTTAGCTGGGTATGGGCAACTTAAAATGAAATGGTGCAAATCCCAGAATATGTATGTTTTGGAATGAGAATATAAAACTAGATTCCTTTAACACTGACACACACCCACAGATACACACAAACGTATTATCCACAAGGTAGTTTCACAATTTATTACTTTATGTATCAGTACACAAACTAAATTTCTTTATAATATATTATAGCATTATTAAAACATTATTTTAAAGCAACTAAGTCATTCGCTTTTGGGGTCTACTGAGTCTCACAGAAGCTACTGAAAGTTCAACACATTTAGATTGTGCAGATCAGTGCTGACTGTAGGTAGTGAGAGAGGGTCCTAGACATAAGAGCTCTTCGTCTCTTCTGAGTGAAAATTCTTACTCTCCCTGTAATTAACCAAAGGTTTTAAATAAAAGCACTCCCTAGTTTTACTTATGTTTTTTCATTTACATTCACATTTAGTTACATTTGTTTTTTCTTGTGGTATAATTAAGGTGAAGATTAGGATGATTACTTTACTAGAAATAACATGGTGTGGAAACGAAATACTTAGTGGCATTAAAGCATCAGGCACAAAGCCACATTCCATGACATTTCAGGCTTAGTAGGGTTTGAGGGGCCATCTGTAAGGATTTCCCCCTGTCCCTTGCTGTTATTCATTCATACAGCTTGAAGATATTATCCAGAGAGGAAAGATCAGCCTTTTCATTAAAAACCACTTTTTCCCCAGCCACATATGGTCATTCTGTTTGCCAAGAGAATGTGTCATCATAAAGATATATCTCAAAGGGTAACTATTTGAATTGCAAATTATAAAGCAAAACAGTATAGGTTTTAAGTGAAATTTCAAACATTTTGGTGAGAGGCCAATATTAAATGATTTAACCAACCAATGCTTCCCAAAGTTGTTGAAGAGTAATTTTTCAGGAAAAAATTCAAGGTGTTCATTTTAAAATCAGATTCCTTTATGCTTGACAATTATATTTGTGCAAAAAAAAAATCTGTTTTAAGACAAGTGTTCTTAACTGCAAAAAAGTGAGTAACGTTAATATGTTTAGTAACTGATCCATTTAGCTTGCATCATTAGCATTAAGTAGCCAATTTCTGTCACTTAGTTGTTAGTTGTTGGGCTACCTTGGAGCTTACATTTACTTGCAATGTGTATTACTTAAAATTTGACATATATATATATATATGTTTATATAACTTATAATGCCACCATAGATGATTGCAATGCCACATTAATTCTCCATGGTGGTCATGGAGAAGCTCTGCTCAGAGCTCACTTTGAGGAAACAAGCCATGAGGAGCACAGTTGGCTGACAGCCTCCAGCTTCTAAACCTGGAGATTCACCATTGACTTCACACTGAGGCCTCACACCCCCAGGCGACTCCCAGCTAGTGAGCAAGCTGGCTTGCTACAGCAAGTTATTGCTGCCTGATGCAGGACTCATCTCAAGGGTAATCATTTTTTTTTCCCAAAATTTTTACTGTGAATATATCTATGGAAAGAAAGAAAGAGAGAGAATTTTAAATTGCAAGGTCCCATGCCCCACGAAGCTTCCAGATTGGCTTTAAGTTTGCTGGAAAAGAAGTTAAAAAAAAAAAAGAATGGATGAGTTAAATTATCCTCATTATTGAAAATAAATGATACATCTTAGTTTTGTGAGTGGGATAGGAATGAAAGCTTTTCATATCTGAATTATTAATAAAATTTCTCCAATTATACCACATTTTGTGGGTGGGTTTGGGGGAGTGACAGTCATCAGCACTTTATTCTGGGGGTAGTTGTTGGTGACTGCCCTGCCTGGTTTCAGAAGCTGTAACCCTGACATGCCTAAGACTGAGTGAGTGACCTTCGGACTATAAGCCACTAAGGAGACAAAGCTTATCTCCCTGGCAGAGGCACCACCTCTGCTCCTTTTACTTCATCCTGCCTGGCTCCCAATGCTTGATCAGTTAGCCAATGATGGGTAAGATTCCTCAAGGAGGAATGACCTAAGACAGGCACGATCACAGGGAGCCCCCAGGGAAGGACATGGGGGGCTATAGCAAAAGGGGGTGATGAACCCTTGCCCCTTGGCTTTGATATAACCTGAGTCCTCATGTTGTCTGTGAGACATCTACTAATCTCTTGGCTGCCTTACTTCCCCTGCCTGACTTAAGGTTGAAACAATGACAGAGGGCGGTGCAGCCCTGTGCTGAAAAGCCCTGTGCTGTGCAGGTTCCAGGGGTGATCAGGCCTAAGAAAGAATATATAAAGTCCTGTGAAAACCGCTTTGCTAAGAATGCTCTCAATTAAATGATAAGTGTCTGAGCAGGAAATGAGTTTGTGTCCCAAAGTTTTGTAGCCCTTTAACAGACCCTGACTCAGAATAGGGCCTTGCAGTTCTTCATATGCTGTCTATTTTTTAATCCTTACTGCCTGACAATGATTAATGAGCTTTACCTGTATTCCTGTGCAAATCAAACCCAATAAAAGGTTGTCAAGGCAAGGGTTGGGGAGCTCTCCTCTTGAGAGAGTAGCCGTGTTGTCCCTTTTCCTCTACAGGATTTGGTAGTCCACGTGAATGTATCTCCTCTCATCCATAACACCACGGACACTGCAGGCCAGTGTCCACATCAAGTAGTCATCATCAGTGCACCAGTATTCCAAGATATCCTTCTTCTAAAATCAGTTTCTCTTCCTTTGGAGATTAGGAATTGCATGTGACTTGCTTTGGTCAAAAACATGTGAGCAGAAGTAGCATGCTACATCTATGTTCAATTACCAGGGCTGATTCCAGATGGCAGACGCTTTGCAGTCTTCAGTGAGAATGGCGTATAGTTCTGGGCTCCCACCTAACCCATATTGATCTACTCCAAACAAAAGGTAAACCTAGGTTGTGTGAAGGCACTTAAATTTGGACTTTATCAGCCACTGTAACTTAAACATATCACTCATGACTGACACGTGATCCCAAATAAAGTCCAGAGCCATCCTGCCTATAGTATTTCTCTAAGACAACACTGTGCATTGACATTGGTCCAAAATATCACTTTATGCACTAAGAATTTTTACTGCAAATAAATACCCTAATAAAGTTATGTGTTGTTTTTAGTAGCATCAACCAATAATAACTGAAAGCATAACTTTACTATTTTACTTACAGAAAGATGTTTTAGGAAGGTAGAGTAATCTAATTCAAAAGCATATGATTTTGGCACTTATCTAGATTGATTGTTATAGAGTCAATATTTAAAACAGATAGATTGTTTATCCTATTTTCATAAAAATTATTTACACCAGATTCTGACATGTTTAATAATGTAGAGATCAAGATTTTGATGGACCAGGAATACTCATTTTCTGTTTTAGCAATCTAAAAATTCCTGTGCCCTTTGACATTTGTTTACATGTAAGCATCTGTGCTGCTTAAACTAATGATTTAAACAAACCAATACACTCAAAGCTGGACAGACCCAGGAAAATGTCATACCATCCCTAAATTAATACTCATTTTTGTGGGGCCTGTCAAATAAGCACTTTGTAGATTAAATTTTGAAGGGCAAACTTTATCAAACAAAAGAAAGGATTTAAGAGAGTGTGCATAGCAAATTATTAATAAGGTTTTAGAATATTGGGAGGAGAGCCTGGAAACCAAATACAAGGGATAATTCACAAATCACATAAGACCTGCACATTTTAGTCAATCTGACACAGTCATCTTTTATTCCTGAGGAATTAGAATTCTTTCAGGGTCACTTCTCTCATGTAATAAATTACCCCAGGTTAACTGTAGAAGTTCTGATTTCTGAGTCACACCATTGCTATTCAACATTATTTCCATATTTAACTCCTTTCGATTTGTATCCAAATCGGTGTCAAGTTTTGAAAAATGGATTCTATTCATTTCAGAGATATTACCATATGCATTATTATGTGACATTTGCTAATAATACAAAACACATTCTCTGAGGTGAAGTGATTGGAACACAGAGATCTAACCGAGATAATCCAATGGCTATGGGGCAATTTTCCTTTCATGTTACCTTTGTTTTCTCACTACTTATGTTCCCATCAAAGTATTTCATGTATATATGTACGGAATAGTAAAAAAAAAAAAAGGAAATAAGTAAACCTGCTTAAAGTACTGCCCAGGAAATCTAGATCATTTTCCACATTTTTCACTGCAATACGTGATGTATTCATAGCCACCATACTTGTGTGAGTTGATTTTATTGTACTTCTACACATGGTAATTTTCAACTGATGAAATCACTATGGGAACTTTTCCCAGATTTGGCATGTCATGAGTTTCCTGAATGTTCAGACTTCTACAGTTTGCAGATCTTACAATCTACATATTATGGAAGTCCTCTACAACTTCATAGTAAATACTAGAGGGAAATTAAATTATAGGTCCTGAAAATATATAGAAAGACATTGGTGGCACACTGGAGATTCTTAGAAGAGTCCTTATAAATCCACTACCTTAACTATTATATATGTATAGTTTAGTGATTGGAATATGTTATAGTAAGCATTTTTATTAAATAAAATAAGTAAAAATGCAAGTCTGTTTAGGAACTCTTACATAACTAGTGACTTAAAAAAGACTTGAAACATTTCAAACAATACACTCTTTACACTGGCCAACTCATATTCTATTTAAATGTATTTTTCACATGAAAGCTAAGTACAATAAGTAGAAAAACCTTGATAAATGGAAACAAATGTGTATTTTACTTGGTACTAGAAATTGGTGAAGAAAAAAATTTAAGGCCTCTTGCAGTAATACGTGGGTGAATTATCAAAATATATGGCACATAGTCCACACATGAAGTAAGTATGTCACTCTATGTGAGATGTGATTAAACCCCATCTCCTGGATCATTGGGCAGGTGAAGGCATAGATCTCCCAACAGCATTCAAGTGACCTTTTTTTGTTTTGTTTTGTGTCAATATATATATATATTACATTTTTGGTCTTTTTTTCTTTTTCTTAATTCAAGTTATTGAGGCAACATTTGTTAATAAGATTATATAGATTTCAAGTATACATTTCTATGACACATGATTTGTATATTGTATTGTGTGCCCACCACCCAAAGTCAAATCATATTCTGCCATCATATAGTTGGCCCCCTTTTCCCTTTAGTACCTGCTGCACCCTGACCTGATTACATCGTACTCTTGTCTGTCTATATGTTTCAGTTTGATATCCCACATATGAGTGAAATCATATGGCTCTTGGTTTATTCTGACTGACATTTTGCTGAATATAATATTCTCAAGGTCCATCCACATTGTTGCAAATGGCAGTGTTTCATCTTTTCTTACAGTTGAGTAGCATTCTTTTGTATATATGTACCACACCTATCTAATCATCTCTCTGAGGACACTTTGGTTATTTCAATGTCTTGGCCACCATGAATAATGTTGCCATGAGCATAAGGGCGCATATATCTTTGTGCATGTTTTAGAATTTTAGGGGGAAATACCAAAAAAGGGGGGTTGTTGAGTCATATGGTCACTCTATCTTTCAACTTTTAAAGAAATTCCCATAGTGTTTTCCATAGTGGCTATACCAGTTTGCATTCTCACCAGCAGTAAATGAGAGTTCTTCTTTCTCTGCTGCCCCCCCTAAACTTCTTATTACTTGTCTTATTGATAATAGCCATTCTAACAGGTGGGAGCTGGTATCTCACTGCAATTTTGATTTGCAGTTCCTTAATATCTAGAAGAGTGAGCATTTTCATATATCTGTTGGCCATTTGGGTGTCTTCTTGGGAGAGGTGTCTGCTCAGCTTCTCTGCCCATTTTTTAATTAGATTGTTTGTTTTGTGTTGAGTTATATAAATTCTTTTTATATTTTGGACATTAACCCCTTGTCAGAGCTGCTGTTTGCAAATATGATCTCCCATTGAGTTGGTTGCCTTTTTGTTTTGTTAGTGGTTTCTTTTGTTATGCAGATTTTCAGTGTGATATAATTTCATTCATTTATTTTTGCCTAGACTTCCCTTGCCTTTGGGGTCAAATTAATAAAATCTTCTTTAAGACCCAGGTCCATGAGTTTAGTACCTATGTTTTGTTCTGTGTAATTTATTGTTTCAGATCTTATATCTAGGTCTTTGATCCATTTTGAATTAATTTTTGTTCATAGGGACAAACCACAGCCTAGTTTCATTCTTTTGCATGTGACTCTCCAATTTTTCCAGCACTATTTATTAAAGAGGTTTTCTGTTCTCCATTGTATGTTTCTGGCTCTTTTGTCAAAAATTATTTGCTGATAAACATATGGTTTTCTTTCTGGGCTCCCAATTCTGCTCCATTGGTTTGAGTATTTGTTTTTCTGCCAATATTATGCTCCTTTGATTATCATTGATCTATAGTATAATTTGCAGTATAATTTGAAGTCAGTGTGATACCTACAGCTTCATTCATTTTTTTTTCAGGATTTCTTTAGGTATTCAGAGTCTTGTGGTTCCATACAAATTTGATGAGTTTTTGTTCTATTTCTTTAAAAAATAACATTGGGATTTTGATGGGGGTTGCATTAACTCTGTATATTGCTTTGGGTAATATGAACATTTTTACTATGTTGATTCTTCCAATCCATTAACATGGAATATCTTTTGATTTAATTGTCTTTTTAAATCTCTTTTAATAATACTTTATAGATTTCAGTATATAGGTCCCTCACATTATTTGTTAAATTTATTTCTAAGTGTTTTATTCTTTTTGTTGTAATTGAAAAAGGGATTGTTTTTTCATTTCTTTTTCTGAAATTTCATTGTTACTGTATAGGAATGCATGAGTTTTTGTACGTTGATTTTGTGTCCTGCAACTTTACTCTATTAGTTTTTTTTGTGTGTGTGTGTGTGGACTCTTGAGAGTTTTATGCGTAAGGAGTCACGTGATCTGCAAAAAGCAACATTTTTACTTTGTCATTCCTGATGTGGATGCCTTTTATTTCTATTTCATGCCTGATTGCTTTGTCTGGGACTTCCAGTACTATGTCGAATAAGAGTGGTGAGAATGGAAACTCTCATCTTGTTTCTAATTTTAGAGGAAAAGTTTTCAGTCTTCCATCATTGGATATGACACCAGCTGAGGGTTTGTCATACATAGTCTATTACGTTGAGGTACTTTCCTTATATACCCATTTTACAGAGTATTTTAATCATAAATGGATGTCGTATCTTATCAAATGCTTTTTCTGCACCTATTAATAAGATCATGTAATTTTATTTTTTGTTTTGTTAGTGCAGTGTATTACATTTATCATCTTGTGTATGTTGAACCAAACTCGAGTCCCTGGAATGAACCCCACTTGATTGTGATGTATTGTTTTTTAATGTATTATTATATTTGATTTGATAGTATTTTGTTTAGGATTTTTGTATTTGTATTCATCGGAGATATTGGTCTGTAGTTTTTTCCTGTGTGTGTTATCCTTGTCCATTTTTGCTATTAGAGTTATGTTGGCTTCAAAAAATAATTATTTTTTTCCTGAATTCTTATTTCTCTTCCAGTCACAATTTGGAACAAGTCACAGAACTTGTCTGTCTTTTATATATTTACCTACTCTCAGAACAAAACAAAGCCGTGCTTTTAAATGATTGTAAATAAAAACCAGCCAAAGATAAATTTATAATTAAGTTTAATTGTAAACTTATAGTGCTATTAAACTCTGACTTTTCACTTTTAACAAATCTTTGACTAAATCAGCAGATACATGGAGATATATTTGGAGATTAATGTAAGCTCCAGGGTTGGTGATGCACAGACAACTTTATGGTGTGAAGATGGATCTTTGTGATCCTTACCCCAAGGACAGCTTCCAGAGACAGAAAGAGCAGCTCGTGTGGATACGAAGGCATATTTATGAAAAGATATATTTCAAGAGCTTTACTCTTCTCATTTGGAGAAAGACTCCTGAAATTTATTTTTATACCTGCATATGTATACCTTTTTATGAATTCAATCATATTTTAGTAAAATGCTGCTAGTTCTTGTTTTGTTTTGTTTTTGAAAAATAGGACATTAAAAAGAAACCATTATCCCTGGAAAAATAGTCCAGACCTTGATATTGGTTTTTCAGTGATACTGTTAATCCTATTTAAGCTGAAACCCAAATTATCGGAAAGCAATGAGTAGCTCAAAAATGCTTCTTTAGGGAGTTAGCCTATTGTTTGAAAACACTCTGAACTGTTTTTCAGTGGTGTTACTTTAGAATATTTATGAATATCTGAAAACACAAGGCCCAGTCGTTTTTAGAGAGAATTACCTTTTCACTTGCCAAACTTAAAATGAACACTTTTCACACATTTTACATTTAATAAATGTGTTGGCTTTAGGAATTTTTGTTACCCAGTTGAAACGGGAATGTCACAGGCTATTTTCAGAGTTCAGTCTTGAAAAGAATCTCAATTCCTAATTAAACATGTAGATTTTTAAATTGAGTGGCAGCATCATAATTTATACTATTATCCATTCTGGCAACTAGTGAATCATTAGCAGAAAAGAAAACAATATCTTTCAATCCCAAGGACTTTTATTATTGACATTATTTCAAATAAATTAAAATCCAAAAAAATTTCTATTTTGACATAGGAAAGCATAACATCGAGGAAATAAACAGGACAGATCATTTGCCTTTTAAATTATAGCAATATTTATATTGTAATGCTGAGAAAGGTAAATTCAATTACCAATTTCAATGTGATATTTACTTGACACTAAAAAGTTTTCAAAATTAAAAGTGTTCCAATAGAAGTTAGTGATATATTCCTTTGGGGGATAAACCATTTGCTCTTTAATCTTTTTCTTTCCTCTGTTTTCACTGTTGTTTTTGTTGTTTGTTTCATTTTCTCTGTGAAGAGGGTAGAGGTGGGAGAGATTCCCACCCCTAAATTTTCCACTTATTTCTGGAGTTCTGTCCTCAGGGACCACCCAGCAGTGCAAAAAAAGAAAAATGAGCTTCTGTTGACTACAAAGCTAAGCTTGACCACTGAAGGACACATATTTGAGCCCCTTATTCTTTGGGGCTCAGAGTTTCCCATATGAATCATGGGTGATGATGACTCCCCTGAAAGTTGTTTTAAGTAGCAAGTTGAAACTCTACACAAAGATCTTAACCCAGTGTCTGATAAGGGCTAAGTCTTCATAAATGGTGGCTCTTATTTCTATGGTTGGTACCAGCTAACTCAATTCTGCTGACCACATTGAGAACTAACCCCCACATGGACAAGCATAGACAAGGCCTTTGATAATCTTTGTAGTAATGGGTTAGACCATTATTTCTATGGTTGTTTTAAAAGATATTGCAAATATTTTGTGTTTGTGTAAAATGTCCATTGAGAATAGATTTTATTTTTCCTTTTTCTATTTTTTCTTGCTGTTTTAAAATTTATGTGATTTTATGTTTTAAGGAAAAAAATCATCTTGAGAATAGAGAGAAGTCATGTAATATATTGAGACAAGAAGACCGACCAGGGCTAATTAATCACTTTCGTGTGCCATCATAACTGTGGAATTATTATCATGACTGTAATTAACAATGCAGAATGAAAAACTTGTCCTATTGAGTCAAAGAAAACATACCCATACCCAGACTGTGTCAAGACCACCATGGTCATGCTTCCTCTTCCCATCTATGCAGACTTTTCTGATTTACATGTCATTTGTACTTGAGGGCACAAAGATATTTGGGAGGAAAAGGGAGAAGGGGCTATGGTAGCTACTACAGAAATAAAATGTCATAGTATTTCCCAAAGGAAAGAAAGGAAAGCATATTTTTAGTTTTTTGCTCCATGAGTGCCCTGCAGGCGCATTTTAGGAAGCAACTGATTCTTTTACAAGGGTCACAGAGGCAGATCTTTTCAAACCTCTCTTTTGTCATTCTTTCCCCCATCACTGCTATGTAACCATTCCACTAAGGAAGGAGAAAATCTAGTGAAGAGACTGTGATCACCCTGTTTGTGTTTCAAACAGTGCTTTTATAGTTGTCCGTGATTGTAAAGCTCACCCTATGGCAATGTTGACAGTCTGTACCTGTGAAGGAACAAAAGGGTCTGAAGTGGGAAGGAAATCAACAAAGTGAGAGTGAGAAAACGGTAGGTGCCTTCTATTCCATGGAAAACAGGGCCCCAAACAGTCAGAGGGTTCTTAGAGGCCATAACCCAAAACCTATCGGCCTGATATAGCTCCTTCCAATTCTGACCTTTGCAAGCGCCATTCCTGGGCTCGCCGCTCCAATTCCTCCTGTGGACTGTCCAGGTTTCTATAGGATGACCAGTGATGGGTGCTTCTAGAAACCAAGGCAAACCTTAATTTTGAAATAATATGTTAGTGGTGGCTTCATTAAAAAAACAATGACAGAATAAGTTTTCTACAAAAATTGTCTACAAAATTTCTCTGGATCAAGTTTTGCTCTGAAAATGGCACAACACAGTAATCTATACAAAATCAGGTTCTCACCAAAATATAAAACTGGGATAAGATGGAAGTTGCTTTAAATCAATCAAGTATGTCTTAATAAGGCACCTGGTTCCATTGTTGGATATTTGTGTTTTCATTTTTTATCCATAACTTTTGAATTTCCTTTTACCACTGTGATTCCATAATGAAATTTCTCTTGTGTTCTTAAAGATTTTGATATAATGGTAGGCATCAGACTACCACATTTAATTGTATGAAACACATCTTCTTATTGGCCGACCTATATTTTTGTGTAAAGTGATTACTGTGTGTGAAGGATGGCTCATAAAACAATCAATAACCCAAGCCGAGGTGCATTTTAATGACCTCAATTAAGGAGTAAGGTATTTACAAGGCTGATCCCAACATGTCCTTAATTCACTCCAGTTTCTTGGATAAGATTTAAAATCTCTTGTTTCTGGTTGTCTACCTGCTGCCACCCACCCAGTTTTGAAACATAAGGAGGCCAATTCCTCATACAGTATTTGACAGTATTTGTGCAATATCGCTGTACCACCTCCTCTCCTGGTCAGCCCTTTGGGTGTGCATCCTAGTAATCAAAGTTAACAAAGCACCCACTCTGTGGGGTTTACTTCAGGGAGGAAGAGAATTTTAAGGGATCAATTCAGTGAAGCATATGAAATTCCTGGGAAGGTATCAGAGGAATGAGTAAGTGAGAAGAAATTTGGGAAAATAAAAAATAAAATCACTGGCTTTATGAATCCTTGTTGCTCAGATGTTCTCCACTGTGATCACACAGTGCAGGGCTCCCCCTTGGAAGGTCACCTATCCTTTCCTTATCTCAACAACAGAGTCACTCTTGTTTGGTGAGGTCAGTATGCTTCAGATGCATTTCAAAACGCTAAAAATGGAACTGCCTCTTGACCCAGCAATTCTACTGCTGGGAAAATACCCTAAGAATCCTGAAACATCAGTTCAAAAGAATTTAAGCACCCCTATGTTCATAGCAGCGCAATTTACAATAGCCAAGATTTGGAAACAGCCTAAGTGCCCATCAGTAGATGAGTGAATAAAACAACTATGGTACATCTACACAATGGAATATTACACAGCAGAAAGAAAGAAGGAATTCCTACCTTTTGGATGGAAGTGGAGACAATTATGCTCAGTAAAATAAGCCAGTCAGTGAAAGACAAATACCATATCATCTTAATTGTAATAGGGGTCTAATGAACAAAATAAACTAATAAGCGAAATAGAAACATAGGCATGGAATTATGAGACTGACAACTGAAAGGGAGAGGGAAGGCAGGGACTGACTGAAAGAATGTGAAGGGATTAGTCGAAAAACACATATGAAGGAGCCATGGACATGGGAAACCCTGTGGAGATGGACTATGGAAGTGGGGGTGGGCTGGGTGGAGGAAGGCAAAGGGGGAAAATTGGAACAACTTTAATAGCATAAAAAATAAAATATGTTTTTAAATAAAATAAACTTCATTTCAGATGTGTCAGTGCAGTGTGCTTAGCAGTTAAATCCATCACAAGTGAATTTCAGTGAAATTTCAGGAGAATAAGAGGTCTAGAGTATGATTATGAACCTATATCAGAACTGTTCTTGTCTCAGGTAATTTGGCATAAAATGTGATGTGTGCCATTCAAATCTGTTTTCCAACTCAGCAATCACTGCAATCATATCAGTCTAGTGAAAATAAGGAAGACTTCAGAAAAAAGGAGAGGGACATAAGGAAGCTTTTCCCCTGTGGCGCCACCTCCTGATGGCCATCCACACCCTCCATGTTCCTAACTTCCACACGGCAGTCTTTATACGATCGTTCTAGCTTCTGGGTCCTTGCACTCTCCTTCCCCCCATTACTCCATCAGCTAGCTCCAGGATGGTAGCAGCTCTCAAGTGCTTATTAACACTCTGTGCTGCCGCTTGTCTGACTTCTCACTCTTCTACCTCATGTATCCGTCTGTCAAAAGTCCCTTGTTTGAAATCTCTGGAGTGGTCTCTGTTTTCTTATCTGGACTGTGACAAATATTTAAAAAATGTATTGGTACTAATTTAAGTAAATCAAGTGGAAGCAAGAGCCCAGTAAATTAGGCCAATCATTATAGATACTCACCTCTGTATATATAGTGTGTTGAGGTTAGAGCAACTTGAATTATATATTGCAGAACATAGTGGCTTGAAATATCGATCTGCTTGAAATTCCGCAGTTTGGCCAGGGCTCAGTGGGAACAACTCAATTCTGCTCCATGCGGTCCCAGCTGGTGGCCTAACTAGGGTTAGGAGTTTCAGAAGCTGCCTCACTTCTGGCTGTTGTCTGAGTGCCTAACCATGGTTCATGGTCAGGCCCTAGGTTCTGCCCCATGTAGTGTCTTCACATGGCTTATGTTATTTTCTTCATATCCGAATATTAAGTGTGTGCCTTGGGCAGAGGGGAGGTTATGGGACAGGGTGCCTATAATATCATGCCCATTATTTAATGATGCTCAAATAATTCACCAATTACAGTAGTCTTGAAAACACTCTAGAATCTCAAGATTATGACCAGCTTCATCAACTGATCTCCATAGGAGTTGATAAAGAGGACTATAACATCTACTTACCTCCAAACTTTTTCCCACAAATAATTGTGTTCAGGGTTGCATACCAACCACACTCAGTGAATGAAAGCAATGTGTCTATTGAGTTAGAATTACAATTAACAAACTTAATTCCCTTGAATAGTTCATTTCTTAAGGCCAATATGAAATTTAAATATATTTACCATGGGACCTGAAAATTAGAAATTTTTTTTAGCTGCATGAGAAACAACCTTGGTAGTGATATTGGAGCCCAAAAGTCTGGTGGTTGTTTTATTCTATAAACAATTAAAATGTCCACTTGTTAGCCTGGAATTCTCCTTTTTTCCTGTGTTATGAGACTTTCACTTTTTGGAGTTACTGACGTAAAAAACCCCACCAAGACCAACAGCATGTCCTCTTCCAGCAGTATCTACTCAGGCAGATATTTACCCTCTTAAAGCCAAATTTCCTACTTGTAAAAAGGGGTAAATAATATATACTTTATACTATTACTGAGAAAATAAATAAGCTAGTATATGTACAAGATTTAATAAAACTCTGAGAAGATAAAATGAAATGATTACTAGAGATTATCTTTAAATGGGAAAATTCATTTTTTTTTGTTTAATTGCCATCAAATGTATTTTATGCATATGGAAAATTTTCTGAATTCTTTCTCTTGTAGAAAATTATCTCTAAATTCCCCCAATTTCAACAAAGCCAGTCATGTTATATAGTCACTTATTTTTACCCTGATCAACTTTTAGTGAGTCTATACTATTTTTAAAAGTTTCTGAATTATAAGCTATTGCTGGTTTTGAAGGTTTGGGGCTTTTTTAGATCAACTTATAGAACATTACTCAGCCTTTGGTATTCTTGGCAAATAAATATACCACATATACACATAGCTAAAACATAAAAATAACCATGAGACTATTCATGAAGTTTAAATCCCAAAATAAAATGTAAAATTTGCTCTATCCTTGACCTCACGTAGGGCTGTTTTCATGATGAAAATAGTTATGAACCCCTTCAGGGGAAAAAACTGAATGAAGTCTTTGAATTCCAGCATCTCTGTATGTATGTCTCTTTAAGATGAAAGTGACAGACACCCTAATCAAAACTTTGGATCTTGGTTATAGCGTGGGTATAGAAAATGCGAACAGTGACGCTAAGCCTTCATTCAAAGCTCTTTCTCTCCCTCATACATTTAGGCTGACACAAGAGCCACTTGTATAGAATTAGACTCAGAGATAACTGGACTTCCAGGGCTATCTGGGTATTAAGTCTAACTTGATGACACAATGCTACATAACTATACTGTTACAAAACCTTCTACAAATGACTTTTTAATGACAAGGGTTTTTTTGCCTAAGATTTCTGTACATTCCAGAATAATTTTCTTGAGCTGTGTGATTGGTTGTTATATTGACCAAGATTTTTAAGGTCATTGAAATAGTCTGCACCTCATCCAGTGAAGGCAAGGAGTTCTCTCCTCTCAGTCATTATCCCTGTCCAACCGGGAACAGACACCTCTGTTGCTGATGACAGTCCTTGTTGCCCTTCTGTTTTGAATGGGGCACATCAGTCGGAGTGTCTTTTTGTTATTTGTCTTCTGTGGTAGATAATACAAAATAAACAAGTAAATAAATAAAGTTGTTATTTTCAAGTCTTTCCCTCCAGAACTTCAAACCATCTGCCTCAGTATCATGTCAAGTAATTAGGAACTATGCCTGCTCTCCAGCCCCATCCTGGTTCTAGTAATGGGAAGGTGTCCCTGATCTTTCAAACTGATTACTTAGAGGAAAGCTACCTGAGCTGACCCCCTGCATTCTGAGCCCTTGGTTTCTCCCTTTCTAGTGCTCAGGGAGCTGAGACTCTAAGAAACTGACTCGACTTCACTAAATATCCTCAAGTGCAGGTGGACAGTAGTCTGAACTCTCTTGCTACCACGGATTTAGCATTTATTTATTTTTGTTCTTGGTAACACTTTTTTATGCCTCTGTTAGGAATGTGTTTAACAATTAAAATGCATGTTCAATTAGAAACTCAGTATTAAATTTCTATATCTCAAGAAGATCAATAGTGAACATGTAACCTGCACAAAATATTTCCCTATATACCATGGTAGCTTATAGTGATATCGCTGATCATATGAACCTCAAGAGATTCAATCTGCTGATGGTGCTTCAGTGCCCCTCCCATGTCTGTAAGTGTTGTGAGAAGGTTGTGTCCAAACACGTGAGGGTGACGTGTGCAACTCTAATTGAGGGTTTACACAACCCTCTTCAGACTTTTTATTTAGGTCATATGATTAGCTCTCTGAAATTAGTTTGATTTTGATTCCAAGTTTTCTTCTACAAGAACAAAAAGTGAAACTATAGTTCTTAATGTGTTGGGTCCCACAGAAAAATGTCTCCAAGCCTTGATGATAATTCAATATCAATGTCATCAAGGCTTCAAATAGAAAGTCAGATACTTCTAATAATGAAGAACACTTTTCACTGAATATGTGGAGACAATGGAAAATTTGCTAGATTCACTTATCTAGTTGAACACGAAGTATTTCCTGACTCTATGAATCAAACCTTCCAATCTGTTCCCCCTCGATCCCATCAGTTAGCACTTCAATTTGTTAAGGGTTTCTTTAAGAATACTAGTTACAAAAATGTAAAAATCCTTTCAAATTCTCCATATTTATGGAGGGCAGTTGGGAAAAATAATGGAAACAGATAGTGGTTTGATTGTACCCTGACAATTCTGTGCTTATTCACAGAATAAAATATTAATTGAATCTCCATGAAAGTGAATAAAAATTTCATAAGGAGCTATTTTTAATTACTTACCATAGATCTTCCAGGTAATCACTTGGGGAATGTCGCTAAAGGATCTTAGGCTATACAACTGACAGCAATAAGGAAAAATGGGTATTGCAAATGGAAGATATAATGCAATCATATAATACCATAGTGGTGAAGTTAATCCATTTTTCTTATTGTTCATGATAATATAGAGAGCATACACTAAAATTCAAAATTTCTCCTGGCATTGATACCCATACCATTATTTTCTTCTTAGCAAATCCCTGTTTTAAGCTTCATGTGTGCTTTCCAGATCCGTGTCTACAGAGTTCCATTTATATAAGCCCATATGTTTATATATATAGATAGAGATGTAGTTGAATTTTCTGGTATGTTAGCAGAATCACAGTGTACATTTTTTGGCTATGCATTTATTACTGAAAATATGTCTTTGGATTATTTTCATATCCAAACATATGGATTATTCTTTTTTTTTTAGCCACTGCAGGTCATGCCACAATATTTATTTTATCATCCCCCCGTGGATGGGCAATTAAGTAATTTACAATTATTCTGCAGCTTCCAAGCTCATCCTTGCACATGTCTTTTTGCACACAAGTGAACATTTCCCTAGGAGGACAAGTACTTAAATTTGATAAATACTTACAGATCACCTTGTTAAAAAATCTATACCAGCCCTGGCTGGTGTAGCTCAGTGGATTGAATGCAGGCCTGTGAAGCAAAGCATCACCGGTTTGATTCCCAGTCAGGGCACATGCCTGAGTTGCAGGCCATACTCCCAGTATGGGGTGTGCTAGAGGCAACCACAAATTGATGTTCCACTCCCTCTCTTTCTCCCTCCCTTCCCCATCTCTCTAAAATAAATAAATAAAATCTTTTTAAAAAACTATACCAACTTGGAATTCCACAAATGAAATGAGATTACCAAACATGTGCACCATGCCCTTAACAACACACTGGACAATAGTGATCTCTGCCAATGCAGAGGGAAGATTGCATGTTTGCCTGTCCTTTGTTTAATTTGTATTGCCCTTAGTTTGTATATGTTAACCTTTGTATATTTTTTCTATTGTTGTCTTTTCTTATTTCTTTTTCATTTGGAGGATTTTCCAGGAGGTCCTATATCACATCTATCAATAATTTTTACATGGCTTCTACAATTTGTGCATTGAGCTTACTAAACTAAATTTGGCAGTCCTTTCTACTTTCTTCTGTTAATTATGTATGTATATAACATATACGTCATTTAGATCTTAATTCACTTAGAATTTATTTTGACTGGGAGGATTTATGTCTTAATAAAACAATTCTAACTCTGACTATAAAATGAATTTCCTTGCCCCACCAGGTGTGGCTCAGTGGATTGAGTGATGGCCTGTGAACTGAAAGATTGCTGGTTCAATTCCCAGTCAGGGTGCATGCCTGGGTTGCGGGCCTGGTCCCCAGTTGGGGCCATGCAAGAGGTAACTGATGGATGTTTTTCTCCCTCTCTTCCTCCCTCCCTTCCCTTATCTCTAAAGAGACAAATAAATTATTTTTTTTAAATGAACCCCATATTCTCTTCCAATATTTCTTATTTTATTTTTATTTATATTGTTAATCCACATAAATTTATAATAGTTCTTGATGTGTGGCATTACTAAATTGATAATTTTTTCCTAACAACATCTATACTTTAACTACTGATTTGAAATGCTGTCTTTTTATGTCATTTTAAACACATTTTATGTGGCTCTGAGGCTGAATATCCTTCTGTTCCATTGTTTCACTCCTTTTCCTGAGTTAACACAATTATTGTTATTGTAATTCTAGAATGTATTGTGATAATTTGTGAGATCTAGTCTTTTTTTGTTCTCTTTCAAAAAGAAAAAAAAAACATCTTGGCAAGTCCAGGCATTCTCTCTTGCACGTTTTATTTTAAATGTCTCTGTTTTCTTTAATTATGGAAGTTGGATCATTCTTGTAACTTTTGTCCTTTCAAGTATAAAGACTGAGAGTTACTGGAGAGCAGAGAGGATGCTTCGTCTAGGGCTTCCGGCTGCTACAAGTCATTTGAAAATGACGTAATTATAGGCAATACCCTGGCTGGTGGTTTTGCGATTTCCCTGGGAATAACTCTCATTATAGGCATGTTATAATTGGAATAATAATTCTATGAGAATGTCTTTATTGGTGTGAATATGAGCTTTAGGTGAAGAGGGAGAAGCAGGCTGCTCCAGAATACCTACTCCAAGTTCGCAGAGGTTTTGTAGTGCTCACAGGGAGTGGTGGACAGAAAGCTGCGGCTTCTCTGAGAGCAGAGACTGAGAAGGGACCACTTAAACTGAGGAGGCAAGGCCAGATGTCCATATTGTACAGCCCAATGTGACCATGAGGACAACAGATGCTTGATTACTGTCACTAGCTCCAGAATCCGAAGCAGCAATGATCAATATAGGGCAGGTCATCACATGAGTGGACCCCTAACCAGGTCCCACTGTGCAGAAGGCAGTAAGAGAGGATAATGGTCCTAAAATGTAGTGAGATATTTAACCAAAATAAAGATTAGATTTACTAACTGGGCCAGATATAAGATACAGGTGTTTATGAGGGGTAGTGAGACCCTATGGATTAGTAACGTTCTTCTCTCTGATGTCTAAAAAGAGTGGTAAGTGAAAATGAGATGATGGATTTATTTCAAACGGTAAAAGTTGATAGTGATTATTTGCATAAACCTGTCCTGGGTTGGTACCTCATGAACCAAGTCTCTCCAGTCATATTTTTACAAAAGTAAATGGCACCATCATCCACCAGCTATCAAATGCCAGGAAGTTCAGAATTGCCCTTTATAATTTCTTCACCCCACGAATCTCTCCCCCCACCAAAAAAATCATCCACTCCTATTGATTTAACTTCCTGGATATTGTTTGAATGTGTTAACAACTCTCAGATGACCAACAGCTAAGTCAACCCACTATCTGCTCTCACCAGGATTCATGTCACTGACCCCCGACCACTCTCCCCACCTTCATCCTATTTCTCTACATATATTCTATTCAATTACAACAACAACAACAAAACACAGAGAGAGAAAGAAAGCAAACAAAAAATACAACCTGTCTTTGTTCTCATTATCATTCACATTCCCAGTGACAGAAACCTCAGGGTCTAATCTGCCCTGCTGACCTGATACCAATAGTTGAACTTCATCTCTCACTGCTCATACCACCTTTGCTCATGAATCCTCATTTGTCTTTCTTATTCTATTTCTTAAAGCTCCCAGCTTTTCCTCCCCTCCCCTGGTGCCTTCACAACTGCCCTCTTACCTGTATCATTCCTCTGCCTTACCTCACCCAACTAACACCCATTCATCCCTCCTGTCTCAACCAAATGTCAGCTCCTTTATTTACCCACAGTTTAATTTCTTTGTGATCTCTAAAGTCCCATAACACCTCACTTCTTCTTTGTAAAGTCTATGTGATTACGTGTTTGTCTATCTTGCCTTCTAAAATGTCAGCTATAGTCTGCATTCTTCCAACCATTATCTATAAGACAGTATTTTTGAGTGACGGCAGGAGAATTGGCCAGACTTGACCACACGTAGCTTCCTTCTCATCTGTTGTTTACACCATTTCCTACGTTCTTGGCTCCCAAACGTTAGCATGTATCACAAACAATGGGAGGTCTTATGAAGACACAGGCTTTGGGGGCTACATTTTCAGAGTTTCCTATCCAGTAGGTTTAGAGAAGAGACCCTGCGTTAGTATTTCCAACCAGATGATGTTGATGCTGCTGCTCTGGGTACCCATCTGAGAGTCACTGTTGTGTTTGTCCACTTCCACATGCCTGACCAAAACATGGAGAGCCACTAGTAATGACTGCCCTCTGGACCAAGCACAGAACTACCTTCCAGAAGGCAGGAACTGTATTCCTAACCTTGTCTTTGATTTTTTTTTTTCTCTGTGTCCTGAGCAAATCACTACACATGTATAAAAATAACTTCACCTTTCAGAAAAAATGCTGACTTAACTGCTTTGGGAAATAAAAATGACAATTCATTTTGGACCTTCAAAATTGTATTACTGCCTTATGATGTAATGTTGATCACAATCCAGCTATCTTAGTGACCCAACAACATATTAATTACTGGGGGAAACTGTCTGCCTAATATTCTAATTCAGTGAAAAGTGTTGTCATCATCCTCGTGGTAAAGTTGCATTCATCATCAGGACTATCCACTAATAGACAGTTTGGAAGTCTTCCCCAGAGTTTCCTTGTGAGGGGATTGCTCTGTAGCTAAAAACAAGCCAGAGAATGATGAATATGATGTGTATTCAGAACTGAATCATGTTCCTAGTGCCTCACTGGATTTGTCTTATTGACTCTAAGTTCCAGCTCCCAGAGTATGACATAGACAGCTAAACATGATAGCTGTCAAAGTGACCTTTCCCTGCCCTGGCCGGTGTAGCTCAGTGGATTGAGCGCCGGCCTGCAAACCAAAGGATCGCAGTTCGATTCCCAGTCAGGGCACATGCCTGGGTTGCAGGCCAGTTCCCAGCAGGGGACACACAAGAGACAACCATATATTGATATTTCTCTCCCTCTCTCTTTGCCTTGCCATCTAAAGATAAATAAATTTAAAAAATCAACAACAAAAAAATCTCTCAGTGACCCTAGACTTCTATTTCATTGGCTTGCTTCAGACACATCATGCTCTGCCTGAAAAAGATCATAGGATGTGGCAAAAGTAAGTTTACAGTTGTGAATACATGCAACAGAGTTTATTCTTCCACTATTATTCGTTAATTATTGTATTATTTTTCATATGAGCAGCTGTAAACCGACTTGTGTTCCAGACTGCCTTATCATTTGACACTCTCAACTGTGGCTTCGAACTGGATAAACTGGACCACCTGGCTCCATTTGTGTCCAGCAGTGTTAGCAGGAGCGACAGTGGCAGAAAACCATCAACGTCAGCCATGATATTAAAAATGAAGAAAGCCCAGTGATTTTCGAGAACAGAAATACATTTATATGTAAAGAAATGCATTCATGTTGAAGAAATGTCCCATGAACCTTCGCACTAGCATTAAGCTCTCACAGATGCCTGTGTGTACATACGTCACAGCCATCCAGTGAGGCACCACGCTCTCTACCTGGAAACTGGGAGGTGGCTGGCCAGCAGATTTGAACTAATGAAGAAAGATAAACTATGAGTGGAAGGGATCATTAAAAAAAAGTTCCCTGTCCCCTTCCTTCATTCTCAGAAATGGCCACTTTTAATCTGACATTTTATCGATGTCCTGGGCAGGAGATGTATACTTAATTGTTGTAGATAAAAGTGCTGCAGAATGAGCTTAATCGAAATTTTCTTTAACTTGATGTATTTGGAGCCATCGAGCCTTCAGGATTCTTGATGTTTTAAGTTCCTGAAAACAAAGCAGGCGGCAGCCGGTGGGGCGCGGTGGGGCGCAGACAGTGCGGGGGCAGCGGGAGACCTGATCCTTCCTTGGGGATGTACCACAGCAGGAGAGGAGTCAGTCACAGTGACGACTCATAATTCGTTTTCTGTTTTAGCCCGCATGCACGTTCCTCTGTTTGCTTTCACAAAGGTATTTTTCTTATCGCATGATTTCTTCTATTTGACAGGTCTCTTTTATTATTCCCAAGTATAATTTATAGCTCACCTTTCTTCATGCTAGTTTTTTTATAACATTGCTATTCAGTTTTTAGAACAACTAGTCTTTAAAAGCTTATTCTTCCTGAGAAAACAAATACAAAAACAGTACAAAATATAAAAAAGATAATCCTTTATGTCCCACCTACACATCTTCAGAATTGGCTAATGGCAGTTTCTTCTTATTATTTTTTGGTATCCCTTAAAGGTACATAAAAGCTCATATTATAATAGTTTTCATGTTTTTACTTTTGCACTATCTCCTCATCGATTTGAAGGCATTTATTTCTTATCATGTTCTCTCCAGGGTTATTGCAAATTCTGACAGTATCATTAAAGCTGTGTTTGAACCTTCTGTTTTTTATATGATTATTTCAGAGGTTTTGGCATTCTAGAACTGAATTTGTCTCTATTTTTTGAGCCACTTTATTAATCCATATAAAGGATTTAAAGCAACCGACTTATCATATTGCTTCTTCACTCAGAGTTTGTTGAAAGGCATCCAAACAAGTAGTTGACAAGCATGCTACATTTTTTAACTTTCCAGGTAGAAAACCAAGGAATAAAGCCACTCTTCTAACAAGAAGAAGAAAAAGTAGAAAGTAAGGATTGAGATCACACCATAAGATGTCCATGCATTTTTACCATGCTTATTTCACTTAATCTAACTGGAAATATTGTTTGAAGAAGAATTTTGCTTAGAAATGAAGTGCCTGTACATATCACATACTTTAAAGTATGGCAATTTTAACAGCTTTCCCCCCATAGAGTTCTGTATTTCCTCTTCTTACTCTTGCAGAGTTCTGGCTCATTTATTAGTTTACATAAGTTTGGGGTGATGTGCCCACATGATATGCATACAGACACACACCAGTCCCTTGTAGACGAGCATTTAGGTCACTCCAAACATTTTGCCATTGCCGACAATGCTGCAGAGAGTAACGCTGCCCATCTGTCCTTTCACATGTATGTAAGAGTTGCTGTAGGATATTCACAGGACTGAAATTATGTTACTTAAGGTGATACGATTGTATAATTTTTATATATATTTCTAAATTACCATCTATAAAAGTAGAATATGCATCTATATGTAGAGAGATATTATATACGTAGGTATTTATGTGGAGATATGAATCTCTGTATCTGTTCATATATTCATATACAGAGATAGCCATAGCTCCATCAGCAACATAAGAATGACCAGCCTTTTTTTAAGGTCTTGCTCTTCCATGGCAAGGATTTCCACCATCCCTCATTTCCTGGGCCTACACTCAGTCTCTACGGGCTCAGAAAAAAGTCAGTGAGAGGAGAAAGGAGTAAGGTCCCATGTACGAAAGTAGTTACAAAGTTTAAAATGTTCATTGTATAGCAGTGCCCCTGACTATATTTAAATGGATGATGTGTGCTGAGTTTGGTCTGTACATTACAAGTTGCATGCATTGAAATAATACTATGTTGTCCACAGAATACATATTTTTTAATTAAACATTTAATTTTAAAACAATTCTAGATTTATGGAAGAATTGCAATTTTACAACAACATGCATGACAGTATGGAGAGTTCTCATATACACCACCTCCAACTTCCCTGTTATTAACATTTTACATTAATATGTAATTTCATTAACATCAATGATCTCTTTATAGCATTTGTAAACACCTGTCTGACATTTTGTTGTAGCACTGCAAACAGACTAAAACAGATTACTTTTTCCTCACACCCATCATACCTGAGGGCCAGGGCAAGGGATTAGGGTTCCCCCTACCTCCCTGTGATCCCACCACACCTCAGTACTTCTCCAATTTCCAACACCCCTGCTTCTGTGAAAATAACTATTGAAATCTACCCTAGTGCCTCTCCATTTCTGCCAGCACAGTCCACCTGGTAATTTCCTTAACTGGCTTCTTCTACATCCCTACATCTGTATTCGACTTATAGTTCTGCATAATTCTTGGATTCCAGCACCTAGTTAGATGTACCTACCACCCATGATCTGCATAGATACACAAT